>JAQFZG010000974.1:0-24772 GCA_034695465.1 Entomobrya nicoleti | reverse complement strand
ACGAAGCCGTTTGTTTGTGAATTTTGTGGAAAGGGATTTGCAACGGATGGGACGCTGTATGATCATAGGAGGTATAGTCATTACAAGATAAGGAAGAAGACGATTTATAAGCCAAAGAAGAAGAAGAAAATGGAGGAGGAGTTGGAGGAGAAGAATGAAGATGATGAGGCTTCTGGGATTGAACAGTTGAAGGGGGAAGATGGGGATGAAAATATAATTATTCGTTAATTAAATAAATTGGATAATTATTATAATTATGTTTTCCTTTAATTATTTTATATGGACGACCATACAATTTATTTTACAGAATATTTACTTATTGCATGTTGTAAGATAATTTTAAGATAAAAAAAATAAATACTGAAAAATAAAAACAGTTTTTAATTAAATTGTGTGTGATTTTTTTATTATTTATTATTATTTTTGTTTTTCTATTTTTCTACGCTATTACGACAACTGTTCAAAATACAAACCAAAAATATTCGTATGAAAACGTTTATTTACAGAATAACTTTTCATTACAATTATTTTCGGTTTCTTATTTCCCGGACCCAAAACTAAAGAAAAAATAACTTGTTGCCACAACACTTTGCATATTTTGGTTATATTTAAGTGTTTTTTTTTTCGGTGAACTAAATAGATTAATTTTAAAGCTACTCTTTTCAATATGTCCAACCTTTCAATTTACTATTTTGTCCATTCCAACTAAACATACAAGTGATGTTGTTTTGATTTTTAATGAAATATCCCAATACTTACCTACAATAATGTTGAACGTAAGTTTAAAACGTGAATTAAATCAACAAATTTTTACGAATAAATATTCTAATTTTGTTCTCCTTTTTAGGAAAATGTTTCAGGATTTCAACGACACAAATCAAAAATGAACTGGTGTAAATGGACAGGTTTCTGTTTACTCTCAATTGTTTTTATGACACTCGGGGAGTAGTTTTCATCGGACACCCTGTTCCAATCCAATAGTACTTCTATGTGATTTGAGCCACTACTTTTAAAGTTATCAAAATCAATGTCGGGGAACGGTGAGACTCGAGATATTTCTTCTCATCAATCAAATCAAACTACTTTATTCATCATCAACAATTTTACTGATCAAAGATCAAATGCAAAGCAATACTACCGGACAAGTCTCCGGAGCTCGACTGACTTACTCTACTTTCCTGACTAATGACGAATCAACAATGTACTACTTACTGTCGTTTCAACCTTCTATTTATAACATTTCATCCAGCTAAAAGCACCCATAATTTTGACAAGTATACAATTATTATCCTAGGTGATATTGCTAGTTACAATTTTGTTGCGTATTACACGAGTATACTTTCATAACACACCTCCGCCGACAAATGGTAGAATAACACACGTACGCCTACAATTGGCAAAATAACATACAAACGCCGGCTTATGAAAGAATAACAGGCTCAATGGCCTCATTGCCTCCAGTTGCTTTGTTCACTTGCTTGACTTGTTGTAGCTTCATCTTCTAGTCCAGAACATTGGTGACGGCAATGATTGGCTGATACATGGTGTCCCCAACAGTTATGTAGTCTATAGTGAAGGATTATTTTTATCTATATTGTAGGTATATTTTATCTAACAATAAATGAATTCTTTTATCGTTTTTAAGCTACATAGAGAATCACACAGAAAAAGCTCAAGGCCGGTAAAAACGGGAAACACCGAACCGGATGTTAACCAAAGACACGAAAAGGAGAAAAAATATCATTACGCATAACATGGGTTTAAGAATGAGCTCAAAATGTCTACGTATAGGACTTAACTACTCAAAGCTGAAGGCTTATAAAAATAATTTACAGTTTTCTTACACCAACCTGACAGATATTTGGCTATCCAAAAATATAAACTTACAATGTTTTCATCAAGAAATTCAGACATATTTTGCATATTTTGTTATAACACTAATATCCAACCTTTAAAAGATGCGAGCGATTTGGATATTGTGATAAATGTTTTAAAAGTATTTGATAACGAAACGATTTGCTACTCAAACTAAACTTCATAAGTTCATAATAACAAACCTTGTACAAAAACAGCTGCCTGAATTCTTATTTAAATACTGTAAAAAATGTACAAGAATATCTGACGAGTTTTGTGAAATCTTGAGCCAGCTTGAAGTGTTGGAACTAAAATTAAATTGGAAAATTAATCGAGAATAAAGTCGCAAAATGCAATTAGTTTTGAACAAGATTTGTGAATAATATGCTGCCGTACAAGTCGGTGCTTGCCTGTTAGTTGATCCAAGCGCTTAATCAAAGGCTAGCATAACTGAACATTGAATTAAAAGTCACATATTTCAACTTGATGAAAGGCCACTGTTCATAAGTTGAAAATGCTCTACACTGCAGTATCAAACTTGATCGAATAGTTCGCAAATAAAGTCGCAAAATGCAATTAGTTTCGACCAAGGTTTTTGATTAATATGCCGCCAAGTCGGTGCTTGCATGTTAGTTAATCTATACGCTTAATCTAAGGCTTGCATAATCGAACATTGAATTAAAAGTCACATATTTCAACTTGTTGAAAGGCCACTGTACATTAGTTGAAAATGCCCTACACTGCAGTATCAAACATGATCGAATAGTTCCCCAATAAAGTCGCAAAATGCAATTAGTTTCGAACAAGATTTGTGAATAGTATGCTGCCGCACAAGTCGGTGCTTGCCTGTTAGTTGATCCAAGCGCTTAATCAAAGGCTTGCATAATCGAACAATGAATTAAAAGTCACATATTTCAACTTGTTGAAAGGCCACTGTACATTAGTTAGAAATGCCCTTCACTGCAGTATCAAACATGATCGAATAGTTCGCCAATAAAGTCGCAAAATGCAATTAGTTTCGACCAAGGTTTTTGATTAATGTGCCGCCGTACAAGTGCTGGCCTGTTAGTTAATCCAAGCGCTTAATCTAAGGCTTGCATAATCGAACATTGAATTAAAAGTCACATATTTCGACTTGTTGAAAGGCCACTGTTCATAAGTTGAAAATGCCCTACACTGCAGTATCAAACTTTATCGAAAGGTTCCCCAAAAAAAGTCGCAAAATGCAATTAGTTTCGACCAAGGTTTTTAATTAATATGCCGCCGTACAAGTCCGTGCTTGCCTGTTAGGTGATCCAAGCGCTTAATCAAAGGCTTGCATAATCGAACATTGAATTAAAAGTCGCATATTTCAACTTGTTGAAAGGTCACTGTTCAGTAGTTGAAAATGTCCTTCACTGCAGTATCAAACTTGATCGAAAAGTTCGCCAATAAAGTCGCAAAATGCAATTAGTTTCGACCAAGGTTTTTAATTAATATGCCGCCGTACAAGTCCGTGCCTGCCTGTTAGGTGATCCAAGCGCTTAATCAAAGGCTTGCATAATCGAACATTGAATTAAAAGTCACATATTTCAACTTGTTGAAAGGCCACTGTTTATTAGTTGAAAATGCCCTTCACTGCAGTATCAAACTTGATCGAAAAGTTGGCCAATAAAGTCGCAAAATGTAATTAGATTCGACCAAGGTTTTTGATTAATATGCTGCTTGCCAACAAGTCGGTGCTTGCCTGCTTTTTTATCCAACCACTTGCATAACATGTGGTCGATTGCTTTAACTCGTTCATTCTCCACACTAATAAATGCATATTTTAGTGCAAGAATTTCATGAATGAGAAATTCGGACTGACTAATCTGGTTTTTTAACCTGGTCGACTATTCAAATTCGTTCATTCCCTGACCAAAAAAGTGCAAATTTTGATTCATGAATTTTGTTGATGATTAATATGGACTGACTGACCTGGTTTCTCAACCGAACTATGTGGGATAGTCTTAAATATGGTTCATTTTTTTTACTACAAAATGCAAACTTTGATAAAAGAATTTCATCGATGGAAATTTTGAACTGAGTATTATGATTTCCAAACCAAAGCATGTTGACGACTATTTACATTCGTTCATTCTCCACACCACAAAATGCACATTTCGATGCACGAAGTTTATCGATGGGAAGTACGAACTGACTAACCGCGTATAATAGCTAATTTTTGGTGGACTTTAAAATGAATTACCTTTCGCTATCGTATAAACCGGAAAAACTACATATATTGGACTGAAAAGGATTTTAAAAAACTTTAGTAATCGCCGTGCCGATGGGTTCCTTGTTGCGTTACATCAAAAGGACGTAAACAGAAAACATGGATAAAATTTTATTTAAAGGATTTGAACAAATTGGAGAACACCGCGATTCCGAAAATACGGTTTCAACAAAAGTGGAGATGTATTACCACCAAAAACAAATATATTGGAGAAAAAGGCGTACTTAAGAAGTCCGTTAATTGATTGGCATGGGTTTGGTAATGGAACAAACGACAGCTTAGGTATTTGAAGTTACTGTTACATGTAAATGTAAAGTTTCGAATTTTGCATTTAAACGATTTAACTTGTAATGGAATTGAGGCAGGTTTAGCTCGTAATCTTATGGTCACAAGGATAGAAAACGATTCGGATAAATATTACGAGAAATTGGCTAAAACTAAATGAAAATATTTTTTTGAAATACGTTTGGTACTCTTTCAGAAATATTTCTGTTACGTACCTTGCGTTTTAATTTTACATTCTACAGTTAAGTTTAGAAAAAGTGATATGCCAAAAATTCATTAACTTTACCTCCCGAATCTTTGTACTTATACCCGAATCTTATACCCCAGTTGACTTTGCTTGTCTTACACGATTGTCCGACGTTTCGCCAAAACGACGGTGCACCAAATTAGCATTTTATTGGAAAAAAATCAACTTGCTACTTGAAGCACGACATTTGACCAAATTAATATTTTTTAGATACGTCAATTGGCCAAATTACAAAAATATGCATACGACGTCTGGCCAAAAGTAATAAAAATGAAGATCGTCAATTAGCCAAATATTTTCTAAATTTTGATAAGTTAAAAAATGTGCATGAATAAGTATCGTGTTTACCAAAAATGCAAATTACAATCAATTCCACCAAAAGCAGCTTCATCATTCTGGAAATCAGCAATCTTCTAATATCAACTTTCTCACCCTTGCCTATTATTCCAATGCAGTGGGATTCCCAAAAATTTTATCATATAAAGTTAGACGTGGACAGTGTAAGAGGTAAAATAATTTCATTGTGATCAGAAATCAATTTCATTACTGCATGAATTATATTTCGTACTAAAAATAAAACGACTGAGAGCAATGATATACAATGGGAACGTTGTTTGTAACTTCATTTGATGTCGTATTAATTGATTTGGTGAAGTGTCGTTAACCATAAATTAATTTTTTGGCGAAACGTCGTCGTTATTGTAAAAACTAGATTTGGCCAAGCGTCGTCGACCAAAAATATGCTTTTGGTCAAGTTTCGTTCCAAAAAATATGTTTTAGGTGAAGTGACGTTGGTGAAACGTCGTTTTGACGAAGCGTCGCGCCACGGTCTTACACAACTTCCTACTCTCTGCAGTCCTGTTACTCTCTTCATTTTTATTTATGTAGTAACCTTATGAATCATGCTCATTAATGTAATAAAATTTGTATTTACTTGTGTATTTATTACACAAAACACTGCCGTGGTGTCCCAGTTAGTATTTAAAAGTATCAAAAGTGAAAATACTTCGCATTTACTAAGTAAGACACAGTTGTGCAAAAAAAACGAATAAGTATTTGGTAGACTGATTTATTTTCGTTGTTATGTGGTATATAGTGCTAAAGTAAAAACTTAAAATTAGCCAGCTTTTTTGGGGTTTCATCTGAAAAACATATATTGCTCAATCAGAACGACTACAGGTGAAAATAGTATTTACTTCCCCAAAAACCAATTAATGCATTTTGTTATCTTTTTATTTGTTCGGCAGAACTACAAAGTTGGTTTTTAAATAACAATACAAATATAATGTATACAAGTTTAATATGAGATAGTTGTAAAAAAATTTACTCCTTGTATATCAGCATTGTATATCTATCTCTCCATTTCCTTTTTCTCTAGAACCATACACTTTTAAATTTAATACTATTATATAAAAATTGTATTGTATTGCCATGAGAAAGCTATTAGCATTCCTGTTCAATGTAATTCGCAGATAGTTTGTACATTTGCGATTTCACTCAAATTGATTAGGAAACCAGCAGCAAATAATTAACTCAAGGAAGTCAACTACTAAAATAAAAACAGCTGATTTTTTTTTGTTATTGAGAATAAGTGGTTGTTCGTATTATGTTCCCAGGTTAGCAGATTTTCTTTCCAGGTAAAAAAAATCACCAATAAATAATTTAGCCAATAAAACAAAAACATGCTTATTTGGCATTTATTGTTTCAAACGAAATCACAAATACTTTTTTTATACTAGAGAAAAGTTTATATTTCTTTTCAAATAGCTTGACAAAATTATTATCAAATCCAATATTCGCAAGAACTCTCTTTTACATTCCAGATATACATGTTTTAATATACGTAAGCACAGAAACGTAAGTAACATAGTTTAATTACACAAAATGTTAATCTTTTGCTTTAAAAACAAGTAGTGTCAATCGTGGACCACATTTGTTAAGATCAGCAATCATTCCATCTCGTCGTTGTGTTGCTGTTTCATATGTTTTACTCGAAAATTACTGTGCGCAAACCGCAAAGAACAATATTTACACTTCCATGGCATTTCCCATGTATGAGTACGAATGTGTCCGAACAACGATACCTGTCGCGAGAAACTTTTCCAACAAATTTTGCACTCAAATTTCTTTTCATCAGAATGCACGACAAGGTGAGCAGTTAACGACGACTTTCCCGCAAAACTCTTTGAACACAAATGACAATTTACCGGCCTTTCTTTTATATGAATAGTGGTATGTCGGTTGAGAAGATTTAGTTCAGCAAATTTTTGTCCACAAAATACGCAAATGTGCCGCTTTTCTGTGGAAATATGAACCCTTTTCACATGACGTCTTAAGTCTCCCCTTTTGCCGAAACTCTGAGAACAAGTCTGACATTTGTAGGGCCTTTCTCCGGTATGTGACACAATGTGCTGGGCTAAATCTTATTTAGCTTTAAACTTTTTCTCACAAACACCGCACTCAAAATTCCGAGTTTGATTATGGACACGCCTCTCATGCATAATTAATACAGATTGCTGGTGAAACGATTTATTGCATGTGAGACAAGTGTATTGTTTTTCAGCTGAATGAATTTTTAAGTGAACGTGAAGATATGCCTTGGTTGCAAATAGTTTATTGCAAACTTTACACTTAAAGTTTTTTACGTCCCTATGGATCTTTTTGTGTTCTCGGAGATTTGGTTTTGCAGAAAATGATTTATTGCAAGCATTGCACTTATACGGTTTTTCATTCGTATGCAATATTTGATGCTCCTTGAGATTATTATTCGAAGCGTAGAATTTTCCGCAAATATAGCACTTGTGGGGAGTTTCCGTTTTGTGAGTATTTTGATGATCTATCCAGGTATTCTTGTAATTGAATCCTTTGCCACATTCATGGCATGAATATATTTTTACTGTATTGTGAACAAGTTGGTGTTTGGTGAGGAGATGTGAAGATGTAAAACTTCTGTTACATGTTTGGCATTGAAAAGGTTTCTCGCCGGTATGCGTTCTCATGTGATTCGTTAAATAAAAGTTGTAACCATACTCAGCACTACAAATTTGGCAAAAGAATGGTTTTTCTCTGGTGTGACTGCGGTAATGGTAGAGAAGATGAGATTTCTGTTTGAAATTAGCTCCGCAAAATACACAAACGTAAAATTTAGGATTTTCCATTTTTACAATATTATCTTGTTTTTTACATGTGTTGAGATAAATTTTTATCGCCAAGCTACTATTGATAAGTAGCAAAATACAAATTTATTTACAAACTTGGGTGCTCTCGCAGTTAAAAAACGAGAATACCACTCAAGTAATGGATGATTTAACTGTCAGTATTACATCAACCCGAAATTCCACATATCACAATTACATTATGTGCATCACTATAACAGATGATTTTTATCATTATTACGGGCATGTATTTACGTCTAATAGTATATCGGGCTTATTTGTGTAAGAGCTATCCTATATCTCTCCAAAATTGCAATATGAATGCTGTAAGATGATAAATAATATATTCAGTTCAGTCCTTGCCTTACAGAGGAAAATAAATACAAATTCATTATGACAAATGGAAGACATCTAAAGAAAATGTATTTGCACAGTGTTTGGGAAATGCATACGAGAACTGTTGTTTCGAATGACTTCCTATTCATAGTACGGAAGCGAAGTTTACGCATATCTCAAATGAGATTACAGTAAACCTTTATGTATGGGCGTTTATCTATAAACATGTAGGGTTGAAATTTTGTTATGGCTTATATGGTTTACATACATGTAGAACAATCCAATTAAAAGTTATGATATAGCAACGACATAGTCTGTAAAAGGATTACAAACGCTTAAGTATGTAGCATGGATTTCCTGCAGGTGTTAAGCAAGCAAACTAGAGATACATACATACATATTTCATTCTGTCCAAATTACAAGCTTTCGCATTTCTACATATAAAGGACACATATGTATCATTGCATTTGTTGTATATAACAGCATATAATTAAGATGCGATGTATGCTTTCCTCTAAGTGAATATCTTACCCTGGACTCTAAACACACGTACCTTACTCACATGAATTAAAATATTTACCCAGTCATATTATGCATGCAACTATGTATGCATTAAATATGTGTGTATGAATGCACTATTATATATTGTAGCCCAAAAGGCTTTTGTGATAGCTTGGCTTGGGTAGCCATTGCAGTTTGAAAACTTGTCTGGTTCTCAATCATCCTGAAAAATAGACAAAAGGGTATTGAGTGTGATGAAAGATTACAGTTGTTAAATATATACAAGTTAAATGTATTAAATACTTTAATTAAATTTTTGTTCATAGTTAGTTTGAAATTTAGAAGACAAAAATATATAAGACTTCTACGTCCAACTTACTACTCTTGTTGGTGTGAAGTATTTGTAAACTTAAATATGAGTGAAGCAAATAAAGATATATCTGACCATGTCAAACAAGATTATATGGAAGAGCATAAAGACGATAATTACTTGTTTCTAATATTTCCAGAAGAAGTAAGATATCAAGTTAAAATGGGTCAATCTGTACTATATTTGCATAACATTTAAACATTATACTAATCCTTTTATTTGTTCACAGATGTGGGAAGTAATTTTGCCTAAAATAAAGGAGCCATTCAGTTTCATAAATTGTATAAATGCGTCGCCATTCTTCAGAAGTCGCCTGATTTCTGGAAGAAGACAATTTCTGTTTCCACAGCTGTTTACAATTCTTGCCAAACAGTATGAAAACAATGAAGACGACTGCTATGATGATAAGCTTGTTAGCAAAGAGAAAAATTCCAAAAATAAAGTTTGGGCTTTTCCTGGGTAACTAAACTAATTATACATGTCGTAGAAATATTAATTATGGCTATGAATAAAACATTCATAATATCAACTTCATTTTGTCCATAGGGGCCTTCGTCTAGTTTGCAAACCATGGAATCAAGCAATTGAAGGGTACTACCAACACCACCAAGCTCACATGGACTTATTCGGATATCGATCATTTAGAAAGGGTCGCTGTAAAGGTTATCTTCAATCTGACAATGTTCGCGATTTTATGGAAACTTTTAAAGCGAGCCACGCTTCGAAGAAGAATCCATTTTTCCAGCGATCATTTGGAACGATTCTTCTTGCTGGAAGTTATCCAAATCGCTGTGAAGACGCTATGCGAATAATGTCTACATTTGGACACGAAATTTGGTATGCTTCGCTAAGTATTTTTGAAAATTTCACAAGCTCGGTGGATTTCTATTTGTGGTTAATACCAGTTGTACAAATGCTACCAAACTTGAAAGTTCTCGAGTTAAAATGTCATGCTGAAAACCGTTCGGCGATAAAAATGGATCGGCAGATTGATCAGCTGGACAGGGCTATTGAGTTGAATCGGTTTCCGATGTTCGAAAAATTAAAAGCTCTGAGATTTAGAAGTCTAGGTAACGTGCCTCAACGAATGTTTCGAGAGATTCTGGAACAAAATAGAGAGGTTGAGCAAGTGCATGTTAGAGTGTACGATTTAAACGGTCAATGTAGTATTGGTGAAATTTTTAATGTAGAATTTGCAAACCTGAGCGAACTAGATATATCGTTTACATGTGAGGAAGATTTCCGGCAAATAAGGGAGCTAGGGAGTTCTTGGAAACTGAGAAAGTTTTCTTGTAACTTTGTCAAGGATGTCACAAATGCAGATTTGCAGCCGATTTTTGAAATGATTGTTGATAATTGGCGGGAAACTTTAGAAGACTTGGGAATTTGGTTGCATGACTCTTTTAAGCAAGCTGGAAAAGAGGTTTTGGAAGTGACCTCAAATTATCGACTGGAATTGCCAAGGCTAAAACATTTTCTGATTAAGGCTCAAACGTTTGTCAGTTTAGATTTTCTTCTTCCGTCTGTACAAACTTTGAGAACTGTTGACATTGAGGACTTTGAAAAGCTGGATTTTACACAAGAATGCCGAGCTTACCATGAGACAAAGAAAAAACAAGTTGTTCAATATCTTGGGTACGAGCACAATATGAAGAGTTCCAATGTTTGGAAATTGTTTAAACATTTGGAGTCGGTTTCAAAGAGAGATTTTGTCGAAGAAGTACCAGAACCAGAATTTACGAGGTACTTTTGAAAGATATGTAATTGTAAAATAAAGTGTTGCGGATAAATATGTCTCTCCTTCTGATCGCATATCAACTTTGATTTCAAGGTTATGATAACTACTTCTTAGGCTTGTAGTATGAGTAATAATATAACACTATAATAAATTAACAAATAATTATACTAGAATTTTAATGATTGTGGTGATAAGAATAGAAAATATTACCACTACAAATATACCGTTTAATTTGGAATAATAAAAAGGTAAAGAATGAGACGTACAAAATATAAGCATGAAAATATTTCATACTTGGTTAACTTTGAAAGATAAAACACAATTTAATTGTTTTTATTAATCAATTAGTTAAAATAAATTAAATTTACTAAAGCGTTGTATGTTATTCCCTTGTCAAAAATAGTAAAAAATTACTTTTAAAACTATTAAATAGTAAAACTAATAAATTTGCATCTGCAGCTGCAGTAAAACGTAAATAATTACTCATTTAAAATGTATGATTTATTCGTTATTTTGTGATGGAATTTTCACAGAAAACCATTTAAATTTCTTTTAAATATTCTACCAATTTCATAACATTTATTCACTCTCATTTAATCGTAACAATATGACCATGTTTATAAAAAAGAATTACCTAATTATAGAAATAATAATTTAAATAAACTTTTTTGTGACATAAAAAACATTTTATGACATATTTTCTATGCTATTAGACCATTAGGTCCCTTTAATTAAGAGCAAAAACTATAGGAGCAATTAAAATCAAATATATTGGTAACCCTTTAAAATTAAATAACTGTTTAATAAATAGTAAAGCTATGCATTTTAACTAAGTTTACATATTAACCAGAATTTTTTTATTGCTCACTCAAATCGCTACCAACATCACATTGGTCACATGGCTATTTTACACGTACCAAAAACTATATTTAATTTACAAAAAAATATTACAAAAAATACGTAAAATATTTACACATCCGCCTTCACCTCTTCCTTATCCACCACCTCCTCCCCCTCCTTCTCCCTTAAAAACTTTTTACACTTGAGTAACTTCTTGCTAGTCTTGTAATGCTTATACTTCTTATGCTCATACAAATGTCCCCCCGTCACAAATCCCTTTCCACACAATTCACAAATAAACGGCCTACTCTCCTTATTCTTGTGTATCAACTCATGCCTCACCAAATCCCTATTCTGAAAAAAGCCCCTTCCACAATAACTACACGAGTATCTCACTTCGACCACCACCTTATCATCCTCCCCCCTTCCCCCATGCATCTTCCTCAAATGCTTTTCCAGCCCCTCCTTCTTAAAAAAGAGACCAGTACATCCCGCCACCACACACCTTATCAATCCCTTACTCCCACCATCCTCCTCCTTAAAATCATCTGGATGCTTTCTCGCCGTATGCTTTCTTAAGTTCTTCCTCGTGACCACCATCCCACACAGATGACAAGTGACCTGTACCTTTTCTGCGTGAATTTTCTTGTGAATGTGCCACTGGACAGCCCCCTCAATTGGCTTGACACAGTTTTCATCAAATGGACACTTCATTCCTTCCTTATCGGGATGCTCCTTTCCAAAATGCTTGAATAAAGTTGGGACAGAGTTGTCTCGAAAATTACACTGGTCACAGGCATACTTCTTATCTTTATACTTATCAGGGTCATCGTCCAAGTCCGCTTCTTCTTTTTCTTCAAGTTTTTCTTCTTGTTGGTCTGAGTGCTTATCGATCATGTGACGATGATAAGTTTGAGGATTAATGAAACCGGCGTTACACTTTTCACATTTGAGGGGCTTCTCGTGTTTATTTTGGTGGTGAATAAATTCATTTTGATTGGTGAGGATTTTCGAACAGTTGGGATGGAAGCAGGGTAACTGGTTTGTAGAGTGGATTTTTTGGAGGTGGTGGAATAGTGTGGTAACTAGGCGGAATCGAAGGGGGCACTTGGGGCATTGGCGGGGTTGAATTTTTCGAACTTGAGGGGGTTTGTGGTCGGCTGATGTGCGAGAACGGGATTTTCTTTTTCGGAGGGATCTCTTTGGCTTTGGGGAGGGCGGTGGTTCCCAGTCGTCGTCGTCAAGGTTATCTGGAGGGAAGCAGGGTGAGTTAGGATTTTCGGTGTGGAAATTGTCATCAGCTGGTTCCTCCGGTGAATCTACCTCAATTTTCACTTTGGTCGATAAGGTCGTCTCATCCATTAATTTTCTGATAAGCTGGTTTCCTTCCAAAAGAGGGTCCTTCCGGAAGTAGTCATCATAGTTATCTTGAAGAAGGGAAATTAATTATTTATTAATTGTAATTTTGTTGATAAAATATAATTTAGTTATTTAAAAGAGTGGTTATCTTACGGTTTTGTACAAAGTCCCTGGTTTCCTGGTAAACACGGTTATCTGGTGAGGAAGACTGGCCATTTTGGAGTTTAGCTTTGTCCACAATTTTCTTTTGAACATTTTTCAGTTTTGAGGTAGTTACCAAAATTAGTAAGTGTAGATCTTTGGCTTGGTTAATTAACTGGGTGCACTGACAACACAAGCTTATCTTCCAATTTGTAGGATTCCCGAATTCCTCCAAATATTTCTCCAAGTTATCCGAAGGCACCTGCAGTACCTTCCTTAATGTGAAGACTATATATAATTGCTGGGAAATTCCGGTGTGTTCTTTTTCACTATTACCAGAATAATTAAAATAGTCACTCTTTTTATTTTTAGGCTGAGTGTCTGTTGAGCCACAGACTAAACACAAACACAACTCTTTGGATAACATGTTATCTGTCTGAGGTTCCTCAGCATGTAAACTATTCCTTTCTGGATAATCTGCACAATTAGCCAATAAAACTACATTTAATTATCAAAAAGTTATTATTTTTTGAGGAAGTACTCATTTTCATTTTTGGGGTCTTCTCTTCTGGCTAGATAGCTGGGTTTGTTTTGATTTCTAATCAGCTGATTTTGGGTTTGCTTTGATGTTTTGATGTGCACTCTACAAAATTGATATAATCGTTCCAAAAACCTTCCAGTCAAGTAGTAGTATTGTTTTTGACACACAATTTTTTAATAATCGTAATTAAATAAAAAGTTAAATAGTTTAGTAAATATTTCATATTGGTCATTTTCACTCCTGTCGTCTCACAAAATATAATCTCCAAATCAAGTCAATTTAGAAAAATTAAAGCTGTAATTTTAATTGGATTTTTTAATTAACAGGTAACAATGGAAGCTGAGGAAACCAGTGCAATCCAATCTTCAGAGGAAAATCTCGAAGAGGACGTTTCAAACCCTGATGTTGTGATATTAAAACAAATAGTTCCTGTCGAGGTAACTGAAATAACATCTTAATTTACAAAAATAATAAATAAATAAACTAATTAACTTTTTATTTAATTTATAAAACAATTAATAAATGTATTTAACTGAATGTCATTTTAAAGGTTTGGGAAATTATAACTAACAAACTACCGAAAGCGCACCAAGATGACCTCCAAAACTCGTCACCATTCTTCCATAATCTGCTCGCCGCCCAAAGAACCTCCTTCCTCTTCGAAAAAGTATTTCCACTTGTCGCACAAACAGTTTGGAACACCAAAGGTCTTCAAGGACTTCCACCCTCAGATGTTCTAAATTGCCGCGCAGTTTCCTCCCACTGGAATTCCGTAATCGACAAGTTAATTCCCGAGAAACTTCAACATTTTGATAACGCAGTGAATCCTTATCCCATTACCCGTTTCGGCAATGGCAACGCTTTCAAGGAAATATTTTATAACGGCTTTAGAAATTTCGCAGATAGCAAAAGGGAACTACCCCAAAAATTTCTTCGGCATTTTGAGGAAACCCATCCTCCTTATCAACCTCCTGAGGAGCCATTGTCGTCAAAAGGAAGAAATCCATTTATTTGGCCAAATGTCTCCGTAGACATTTATATTCCTTCAGAGGACCAAGATGATGAAGACCACCAATGCTACCTTATCCACTTGGAAGGGATTCCCACAATGTTATCAAAATATGGAGGTTACGTTCACCAACTCAGTTTATACATTACGGAACACGAATTTTGTGCAAATATTGGACAGTTACGTGAGTGGTAAATAGCGACGCCAAATTTAAAGGAATTTGAATTTCACACCGACCGTAACGCCAATATTGACTTGGAAGCTGTCGAAGCTGAATTAAATTTGGTGGAAATTTACAATCAAGATAACTACCCATTTCCAAAATTTAACTATTTAGAAAAATTATGTTGTCGAAAACTTCCGGTGGGAGTTTTTAATCAGCTGATTAGACAGAACAGTCATATTTCGTCGTTGAATGTGTCGTTTTGGGATAAAAATGTGGATTATAATTTATTCACCATTTCATTGTCAAATTTAAAGAAAGTGGAATTGTTGGATTGTCCGAGAGATCTTGTTCGAAAACTTGGTTCTTATCAAGTTCAATGGCCTTTAGAAAATTTGAAGCTTAGTTTGGATGACAGATGTATTGTCAGGGACACGGGTTCCGGATATGCTCATCTTTTTCAAGTGATTCAAGACAAGTTTGCTAACACACTTGTTAGTTTGCAATTATGTATGGTTGATCGAGGAATAGCCGCACAGGTGGAAGGTCCATTTTGGCAGGACTGCAATAAATTTAAACTTAATTTGCCAAAATTAAAGACATTTAAATGGACAATATTTTATGGACCAGTTAACTTGGATTTTTTGCTGCCGATGGAGCAGAACTTGGAAGAAATTTCGCTAATTTTTCCCTACAAATTTCCTCTGGAGAAGGTAGTGAGACAAGGAACAGCTGTTCAGTTTTCGGGTTTTGAATGGAATTTGTTCGAGTCGAATATTTGGAAAGTTTTGAAATCCCTGAAGACTGTTAATTTGGAATGGCAACAATCAATTCATTGTCCTGGAGATTGGCGACGACCCCAAGAAAAAATAAGCTACTCCAGAAATAACTCCAGGACTGCGATAAAATGCAAAAAAAGTTAATTAAATGTTAATTAAATAGTGTCTTCTCCAATCAATCAGCTGATTTGATTATTTTTTTGTGTATCAAATTAAATAAATTGTTAACAAAATTAAAACCATTAAAAAGTACGTATTTATTTTATTCATAATTTTCATGCAATTCATTAATTAAAAAAATCCTCCATCGTTTCCTCCTCCACCGCCACAACCTCTTCACCTTCTCCCAAAATCCCCTCTGCTTCATCACCTCCCTCCTCCTCCTCCGCCCCTCCACCTTGTTCCCCACTCCCCACGTCTCCTCCTCCTTCCTCCTCGTCCACCACTGCGTTATCATTAGCCTTTTTCGAAGAGAAGCCATGTACCTTAACCATATGCCTCACCAAACTCCTCTTCTCCACAAACGCTTTGACCAACTCCCCATCCTCCTCCCCTTCCCCTCCATCTCCTCCCCCCACACATATTCCACACTTCCACGTCCTGTGCTTATCCAAATGCTTTAAATATTCATTCTTGTCCACCTTCTCATCACAATACCGACAACTCTTCAAGTCTCCTCCTCCTCCCCCATCTCTCTTAAAACCCTGACCTCTTGGCGTCACATTCAAAGTCACCTCAAAATTCTGACTCCTCCTCTTCACATCCTCCAACACTCCCTCGTTCACATTTCCCCCTTTGCCCAGCAGCTTCCTAATGCAGTTCCTCTCGTGCTCCAGCAAATGCGATGGGTTCACCATTTTCACCTCACATCCCCCGCCCACCCGACACATCTTCTCGTACTTTTCCGGCTCATGCAGCTTTTCATGCGTTCGAACAGCCTTCCTCGTCAAAAAGCTTTTTCCACAGTTTTCAAATCTGCACTTCATCGTCCTCTCCTTCATGCACGTCTCCAGATGCTTATTATAATTATCCTGAGTTTTCCAATGCGAGTGGCATACTGGACATTCTAGCAAATTTGCGGAGGACTTTCTATTCACAAACTTTATACCCCCGGGGGGAAGTTTACAGGAGAGGGGTGCAGCTGGTTTCCGAGTTCGAGGGGCTCTTGCTCTGGATCTTCGTTTCTTTTTTCGAGGTTCACTCCAATCCTGGTCGTCTGAATCCCCAGCATCGGCGCCTAATGGATCATCCACCTCATCCCCTCCAGCATCTTCCATATCCTCCTTCCCACCAGTAAACATAAAGTAATCGTCATTCTCTTGGTCTCCTCCCATCTCCTCCTCGAAATCTACCTCATCTTCATCCTCTCTTGAAATTTTGATGAGACGAGGTGGTTGTGGTTCAGTCTGAGTCTCCTCCAAGTTGTCTTGATCTCCTCCTCCCTTTTTATCCAATCGGACTACCCGGATCCTCAATTCTCGTTTGCCGGAACTGGTGGAGGGGATCTCCTCAGCGGCCGTAGGTACCTTCCTGTTTCCTGAATTTGATGAACGGGTTGATGGCCTGGTAATTACCTTATCAGCTGATATTTGATTATCTGGATCCTCCAACGCTGCCACCGATAATGATGACAATCCTCCTCCTCCAGCTACTCCAGCAGCAGCGGAAGATAAGTTCCTTATCGAAAAGTCGCGGAAAGTTTCACCTAGAAGTCATCACAATTATTAATTCATTAAAAAACATAATTAAAGACAATTAAATATTTCTAGTTTATTAATTAATTAAAAATATTAGTTAACTTACTAAACCGCATTTCCACAAATCTCTCCATCAAAACAAGCCGTTGTTCCAGCAAAGCTATTTTCTTCTCCATCATCGCAGCCATCACGATTCCTCTTGAAATTCTCTCGGTTAATAATAACTAATTATAATTATAACGCACTATTTAATCAACCAGGTAATTAAAAACACAATTCTTTTTTGTTAAAAAAAAATATTACGACAGCCAGGAATACACAATGTTTATGTTTGCAGCTCTAAAGAAATACACATTAAAACAAAACACATGACAGCGAACAGCTGATCAGAAGAATAAATTTTCAGAGAGCCAGCCCAGCAAAAGAACAAGTTTGCAAATTATGTTTGATTGGGTGATTAGTTGTAATTTTAATTGTGCATTTAAAAAAAATGGTGACCGATGTTGTGCCTAACACCGGTCGAATGTGTTGTCCGACCTCGTCCAGGGGAGTGCTAACTTTCTCTCCTTTCATACAACACAGAGAAAACATGCAATCTAACAGCTATATATCTAACACTAATATCTACAAAATTTGATAGAAATGGCCACTTAACTTGCATGCATTTAAACGAGCTAAGCTTATATAAAAATTTGCAAATAAAATAATTAATTTAAAAGGATGTACAACGATTAAAATTATTGTGCATTTAAATCCAAGTTTTAATAATGTTTTATAATTTAAATTTGGATTTAATGAGTTGCGGTAGTCGATTTTTGGTTTCGTGAAAATATCCAGTTTGTTTTTGCGCTCCCGTAGCATTTCAAATATGATGGGGTAAAATGCAACATTTGATGTGTGTCAGAATAGGATGTACTTTCACTTTGAATATTTGTTATGAAAACTTAATAATGATTATAGCGAATTATGAAATTATTAAGACAATTTATTTTAACTTCAGTATGTCAATTGATATTTTTTCCGACTACGACTAATTAGTAAATAAATTTAATCAAGGACAAGTTGTGAATACATTTTACACTCGTTATGAGCTTATTTATACAATACATTTTTATTTTAGGTTATTTTATTCAAATTAGTTACCATTCTAAAAAACTCGAAAATTTTGTTCTAAAAGCAATCATACCAAAGTAATTACCAAAAAAAAACAGTTGTAATTTTTATCTTATATTTTAAGTCAACAACTTGTAATATTTGTATGTGCAATTTACATTGTTTCACGTACGAATAATTAAATAATATATATTTTTACATCTGGAAACCATCGTATATACTTTTTAACCCAAGATCCACTAAAGTGGGATGGTTATCTTTAAAGCCCATACAAGTAATATCCAGCTCATCTAATAAATATCATTCGAACTATATTACAAGTTTTAGTTGCGACAAATATTCCAACAAAAAAACATAATTAATAAGTGTGGTATAACCCATCACCTTTTTAAACTTTAAGGCCACTATTCAAAAGTAAATCTTGCATAATCATAAGACCGTAATGAATCTTACTTTAGTCATAAGTGTCGTATTGGTTCAACCAGATACTTTACCATATGTATGCAAACATTGCGAAATTCATCATAAATCATCAAAACTATTTTAATTATAAATATTCGTTATATTGTTGTTTGTGTTTGCCTATTTAATATTCGTGGGTTGTTTCTAATAGAATTGTTTGGCAATAGGGGCATACATTTTTCCTATTTTGCACATTTTTGTTACTAACATTATGCTAGTTTCAACATTACCGGAGAACCATTTTGAATCCACATTTAATAATTCTAACTATACCACCGCATATAAATGCCAGGTTAACGTGAGTTTGGCTTTTACACTTTACAATTTTAGTACTTTTAGCTATTATTTTTTTTAAATTGAAGGAACAAATTTTATCTAGCCTAATAAAAATGCTAAACACATAATACCGAGTGCACTATTTTCAAACAATAGTAATTGTAAATCAAGAACGATTTTACAATTAATCATAATGAAACCACAAAAATTTACCAAACTTATCATATCTGGGTAGCGGAGTACATATCATGTCTCACCAAGTCTTAGCTTCAATTAGTTTAAACAAATCTGACTGAATTGGAATTCACAAAATATGCCATACCGAAATATTTCCAAAATCATATATATCTCTTGCTAGTAAAAATGCAAACCGGAGAAAGAGATCTGAAATTTCAAGTCAAAACTTTAACAATTTATCCAAAATACCCAATATCTTTTATGAGATTAATATAAAAGTGCATAAATCTTTTAACAAAATAATAGTTTCAGATTATTGACCGCAATACATTTTGCTGTCAACAATGTGCATAATTATAATATCCTATTTAGCACTTACAAATGAAATTAGTTATACGCTTTCATTCCACAGAACTGCTTGACAGTGAACGTCTTTCACTTGTTTAAGATATGCGCTTTTAGTGATAAGATCACTGAAAATTGCTAAATTGTAACTCTACTACACAAATGTTTGAAATAATTTGCTATTATTTTTTTAACCCCTTATCCCTATCCCTAGCCTTTTCCATATTTGTCATACTCAAATGAAACAGCACGCAATTTCCTGCCTACATTTCAATTATGTTGATTTTTTAAAACTAATTAAAACAACTATGAGTGTGTACAGTGGTTTTCTACTAAATAATCATTTGCTTAGTTTTTCATATTTATTAGTTTAATTCATTCTCTCAAAAAAGTCCCTTTTGCTTAATTAGCCACTATCTATTTGGCCATACAATAGACTTTCAGTTTAATCAGTTGTTGTATATTGACAAATAACGCACTGGAAAGTGTAAGTAGTTTTCATCGGAAGCATTTCAAGTAAAAAAATTGTTTGGATAAATAAACAAATATATCAGAACTAGATACTCTTACATTTGATTTCTCTGATATATGATGTTAGATATTAGAAAAATATTTCGTACATAGCTATTATATAAAAGATTTTGTAACAAACTAAAATCTACATTGTCTTAGTATGCTACCTTAGTCATCACCACTGTTTCCTAACTTAAATTCGACTTTATCCATCTTTAAGGAAACCAACATTTTTAAACACTATTTCAAGTTGCTATTTAAATAAGTTTCAACGGGGTCAACCCAATGTTACCTCTTAATTTAACCATTTTGTCCTTTTGGTCTAACTTTTAAGGTGGTATTGATTTGATGTATGTACGTCATTTTACATCTCCTTTCTACGTCTGGTCGTTTCCTTCAATCAGATCCCTTCATCAAAAATAAGAATGGTTTTATTAAATTTAGTTACTTTATTAAATCTGATCCACTTAGTTTAGCACATATTCAAAAAAGTATTAACTTACATGAAACCGTGCTGATCTGGCGGACTGAGAAGAGATCACCGGCTTTCGTTCATAAAAGGAACCAACATGTTACCTGAAAATACACAAAAATCACAGATCCTACAAATTTATTATATGCTTTTCACTTTAAGTTTTAATAACTATATGTCTAATATTTAAATATTTTAAAAGGCCACCAAATATACCAAACGTTTTAAAACAATTTTACTACATACCTCACTTTTGTTCTTCAATGATCAGTTAGAAACAAATATTTGTTTTACACATTTTGTATACGAGCACACTTTAGTCTTTACACAAGTTACTGAAAATTAAACTGGATATTGGAACCGAATGGTATAAAAACTTACTACTGAAAACTGTAATTGTATTCGTATTGTAATTCAAATAAAAATATTAGATTTTAACGTATCCGTAAAACTAGACTAACAACAATATAGGAATTAAAAGCGTCCTTCTTTCTATTCTGTACAACCATCTCTCTCGAAAGCTCACCTAACACTATTCACATTTTGTGAAATATTTTCTTAAGAGCTTGTTTCTAACATAGTAGTCCGAAACCTCAAGTCATTTGTTTGTTTCCATCGTACGCAATTCCCATGATATATGTTCGACAGTCAGTCCTCATAACGTCTGGTATAGCATGACTCAGATTTAAACACTGGCTTAAAGATTAGTACATAAATGAATGAAAGAGTTCCTTGTACTATGTAACTTGCATGTGTGCCCATGTGTGATTCACAACCCCTATATCATATGCGTGAGATATGAATTTAAGTATTTTATCAATGAATACTGTCTTCGCGTTAAGAATGAACAATGAAACTTAACAAAAAGTGCTTTGTTTTGTAGATACTGTCCCTTATAATAAAGTTTACATAAATATGTTTGTAGCTACTCCCCAACAAAGAATGTTGTACATAGGATATAAATGAACAGTAATGTTTTCAAACGACGATATGTTATTATTAAATGTGAAAATTCAAATAGAAGGCGGTGACTAATCGCCTTTAAACAACATTGGCACCGGCAAACAATGTTTTCAGTATTGATACTTTTTTTAATGACTACTACAACCTAGCGTTTGTATATTCAATCAGCTTCTTACTTCAGTATAGCTACAACAGCTTAATCAACAATGAAAAGCTGCTATTGTAATATGAGCAATGACATTGTTTTTATCTAATGAATTGTGTTGCATGTAATCATCTTGAAATTAACTCAGGCAATTAGTATGTACAAACGTTTGGTGTTCAGACAACACTGCAACTACCTATAAGATTTCAAGTTAGTTATACAACCATTAAATGAGCAATAATCTATTACGTGATATATGAATGAAAAAACTAATCTATTGTCCAAACGAAATACTGGGACGAATAATTTTAAAACACAAAAATCCCTTGAATTTCACTAAGTATGCCTTATCAACATACTGCTTGTCGTAACTTTCTAAATGTGTCGCATTTGAGTGAGGTAATCTATTCGTTTCAATTCCACTTTTTGCTAATGGTTTTATGAATGAAGAATACAGTTCGAAATCCTATTTTATAGGTTATTGTGTTCTCCCATTGTATGATATGAGTGGCGAATGTTGAAAAAACAAGCGACATAAACAACATGCACTAAGGATTTTATCAATTTACACTAAACTTTTCAAAGCAGCACAACAGTAATTTGGTACTGAATTCCTTAACCAAGTATTTCATTGATTTCTTTCTTTTTGATTTTATGTGTACTCAATCGATCAATATTCTGTAAATTTGCTAGAGTGCTTCAAATGTCATTGCAATTTTCATCAAATGTGTTATGTTGTTATTATCACCTTTAATACAGTTCCATTGCAAAATAATATGCTTTAATACAAAAGAATGAACGGGAAAGAAATGCAACTATTATATCAGGCGCTACAATGCATCCTAGTTTTTAAGATAGCAGTTCTGCTAATACATATCAGCATCATTTTACAAAATTAGGATGATCCAAAAACAACAATGTTGTTCAGTGAATGGGAAATATTCAAGGACAGACAGTAGTAAGAAGTATTATTGTAAGTATCAGTTTTTGGTAGGTAGTTAAATATTTATTAATTTTGTTGGTCCCCGCCACGTAGCGGCCCTCCCCCGGCCAAAGGCCGGAAGTGTGGGTGGAGTATAAATGGATGTATATAGTGTACATATGGGTGTTGGTTCATATTTCCCTCAAACTCCAGCGCCTCCACCTCCGAAACGTGCAAAAAATCTCCAGCTCCGCATGAAATGTACATATGTACACTTACAACCGTGGTAGCTACTGCCGCTGTAGTGGTTGTTGTTGCCGTAGAGCTCATTGAAAATAAGACTCCTGAATTGTTTGTACAGTTGCATTATGAATATCAGACAAAATATTACTCGATTGAATGAATTGAATGGTTGATTTAAAAAGCAACAGGTAGAGCTTGCAGAGTTAAAAATGAAAACCGCTGGTATTTTTTATGCATCAAAATAGCAATGCTTTTCAGTGGGACATGATCGTCGTGATCACAAACTTGTTTGCAGCTGCAAAAACTACATGCTGCTAGATAGGCAAATGATTGAGCTTGAAATTACATCATTGTTATGACGAGTTTACTACAAATTGAGTTGGCATGGCAGCAAGGCGAAATAAACTGTACATTTAATATTTGTGCACTGTTATGTAGCGTTAAAATATATACAAAAGCTGGGGAAACGGATTAATTTGCATTACTCCACGTAAAACCGTTGTTAGTGAGTCTTTTTTTAATATTAAATGCAATTATCAAGTTGAATAGTGTCAAAATTCAAACCGAATTTTTTGAAATATGATTGCTAAGCGTGGCAATCACTGGTCAACCAAAACTGACCTGGACATGCAAAGACAGGTCTCGGTCGGTCGGGGTCAGTCAGTGACCAAAATTAAAATAAATGTGTATTTAAAATACATGAGAAAAGATGCATTTGGTATTTGATGGTATTCAATGGTATTCACGTCACAACCATTGAATACCAACATATACCATGACTGACACGGGTCGTTTTTGACAAGAAAAGCTACAAAAATGAAAAAAATGATAAAAAACATACAAATTTGACATGCTTTTTTAGTTCAATACAAAATACATGCAAATCTCCATAAGAATGGGAAAAGATGATGGATAAAAATGTGCACAATTTCCTGCAAAAAACTACCAAAATGTGTAAATTTAAACATGTTTTGGTATTTGGTGGTACTAACCAAGTGACCGCTGCGTGCAATGACCGGTCGGGGTCGGTCGTGGTCAGTCAGTGACCAAAATGAAAATAAAAATGTATTTAAAATACACGTGAAATACCAACTTTGGTATTTGATGGTATTCGTTGGTAATCACGTGCCAACTAGTGAATACCATGACCGACACGGGTCATTTTTGACAAAAAGCAATAAACATTACGCAGTTTTGTGCAAGAATGGAAATTATATTATATTGTTTTATGCATTCCAAGTAAAAATTTGAATAAAATTGCAAAAGTTTTCTATATGGCACGTGAATCTACTGTACAATTTCATGCAATGACATGTAATTTAAAGAGTTTTATGCAATAATAACAATTCTACACACACATTTGATGGCAGCTACCAAAAATAATATTTATTCAGTTTACAAAAACAATAACAACACTAATACAGTATACTTGTATTATTTTACTAGAAAAGGTTTTTGCACAAACACAAGTAAATGGATTATTACATTCATAAATCAAACGTCGACACGACGACATGACAGCAATTTTCTCGCAAGCAAAGCAATAAAAAACCTGCTCCCAGCACCAAAAGCAGATAATCATTATCATCATGACTTGAAAAGCGCAGCTACAGTAAAACTGCCTTGGTGAATCGTACAAAAAAGCTATGGCCATTATAGCTTTAGTGGATAATTTTTATTATGATCAGTTTTTTAAAACGTTTCATCTTTTCCCTTGGTTGCATGTTATGTTAAGGCTCAAGTGTATCTCATTTTTTCATACAAAGAAAAAGGAAAAATGATGATGGATTCTGAGTCCTTTACCAATAGTAATAAAAATGATTTTGTGTTTCGTGTTCTCACACTCGTCAGACTGCGGAGACGTAACGCAGT
>JAQFZG010000973.1:0-24790 GCA_034695465.1 Entomobrya nicoleti | reverse complement strand
AACCCCTTCCCCCGACTCCCGACTGCCCCTTCTCCCGACTACCCGACCGCCCCTTCTCCCGACTTCCGACTGCCCCTACTCCCGACCCCCGACGAAATTTCTGAATGGCCTTTCGCCTCACTTGGTTCCTAAAAATTTCTCAACTTGCCCTAAACGTAACCAAACTTGCGTAAAACTTGTCTAAACTTGTCCCAGACGTACCATAACTTGACCTAGACGTTTCTTAATTTGACCTAGACGTTTCTCAACTTGACGCAAACGTTCCATAACTGAACCTAAACGTTTCTCAACTTGCCCCAAACGTACCATAACTTGACCTAGACGTTTCTCAACTTGACGCAAACGTTTCTCAACTTGCCCCAAACGTACCATAACTGGACCTAAACGTTTCCCAACTTGCCCCAAACGTACCAAAACTTGAACTAAACGTTTCTTGACTTGCCCCAAACGTACCATAACTTGAACTAAACGATTTTCAACTTGCCCCAAACGTACCATAACTGGACCTAAACGTTTCCCAACTTGCCCTAAACGTACCAAAACTTGAACTAAACTTTTCTCAACTTGCACAAACTTACCATAACTTGCCCCAAACGTACCAAAACTTGTCTCAAAATTGCCCTTACTCCCCCTGTCGATTGGACATTGATATTAGAGGACTTTTTTACTGTCGAAGTTTACGTAAACCACTGTGAATTGTACTGGTTTGGTTGAGCAGTTGACGATGAATATTGTTGAATTTTGTAGTCGACCAGTAACTGTTCTAAGCCAGACATATTATAGCTTGGTTTGGATTGAGTTATTGATCGAGTCAAGTGTGGTGGATTTTGGGTTGTGCGTTTGGTATGGTTGTAGACAACCACAAAGCAACTCTTAGCAAATCGAAGTTATCAACAACCAAATTTGGAACATGCGACTTAACAACTTGGCTGTGGTGGTATTAATTGAGAAATGCAGTGTGATAACTCCTTATTTTCATAAAGCAGTGTATCCCTGAATGTTGTTGTACACGTGTTCAAGGCCGTGCGTTCAGTTGCTAAATCCGAAACTATCAACTTGTCGGAAGTACCATATATTGTCCCCAAACGTGGCCCGAAGGTCTCTTTGTATGATTTCAACAGACCCGCATATGATTCTAAATGGCCCTACACAAGAATTTAAATGGCCTCGATAGACTTCGAATATGAAGCTGGTTTACTACTTATTGGAAGTCATTTCTTGAATGGTCATTACTGGAAGTTTTGATAAGCCTACTGCGCATCGCTATAGTAGATTGTGTTTAGTTTGGTTTTGTTTGGTAAACCTTAAAACTGGCAAAAACAAGGGTTTGACGAATTTCCAATTAAACATGAAATTTCTTGACAACCTTTTTCAATAATGACGAACAAAATGTGAGGGAAAATATTTAAAAAATAAAGGTGCCAGTATGGGAAATAATTCCTGCGGTAGACTTCGGGGCGTAGATGGGGCGGTACTTGACATGTCTGACGGTTAAAATTGTATTTGAATACATTATAACCGTCATGTTTTAACACTACACATATGTACAAGTGGACATGTATGTATGTAGCATGCTGCTAAAAAGATGCCAAGTTTGTTCTATTGCTTGCGTCACATTCCCCATCATCATCACCATCGTCCAATCATCTCAACGCGGCATCATATTTGCTTCTTCTTTTAATTGCAATGTAAACATTGCCTGATGCTGAAAACTACCTGTTGCTGATTTTTCTTAAATGTTTCTGATTAAAATTTTAATGCTCTTAATTTAAACCATATTTGTGGAACGTAAGTAGTAATTTAAGCAAAATGTCCTTGCTGAAGGATCTAACCCTGAAAAGGAGTAAGTATATTTAATTTAAATGCATACACTTATTTTTACTATATAATTTTACATTTTTGTTTTTATTTTTTTAGATATTTTTTACGCAGATGAATTTCACCTGCTTGAAAAAATAAAAATAAACCTGAAGCCTTGTGACCCGCATTCAGGTGCCTGTTTAAACAACGTCAAGTGCACAAATTTCATTGATAACATGGAGTGTCCAGCGATATGCAGCAAAAAGGTCTGCAATAATAGGAGAATCGGTACGGACCTTGGACGTTTCAACCTGGAGCAAAGGCTATATGCTGGGAAAGGGTACGGAGTACGAACCCTTGAGGATATTCCAGCTAGGGCTTTTGTACTGGAATATGTGGGGTTCATTCGGACGGGAAAGGAATACGAGGAAATGTGGCATAATCACCCTAGCAACCCGTTCTACGGGATGGATTACGAAGGAGACTTTATAATCGATGCTACAAAAGAAATGAACCTATGTATGTATATTCATTTTGCTATTTCAAATGAGTTGATCTTAAGTAAAGTAATTATTCGAATTTCTTTTTTCTTTTCAGCACGGCTCTTTAACCATTCTTGTGCCCCAACCTTGTGTGTTGAGCAGTGGTACTCGGATTCAGGTTTGCCAAGAATTATTCTTGTGGCAATTGAAAATATCAAGAAAGGCGATGAGCTGACTTATGACTACAATGCAGTCAATTTTAAAGGGACTGCAGACATGGTAAATTTATTTAAATTCAAATTGGTTTGCTTAAAAAGGTTCTTGAAAATGAATTTATTTTATTATAATGCAGGTATGCAAGTGTGGAAAATCCAATTGCAAGTATATCCAACAGAAAAGACTGGAAAATAGTGACGAATTGAAAATGACTTGCTCTATTTGTCCAATGTAAATGTCCAGTCCAATTTTGATTTTTTTGTGAAATGTTAATGACGTTTTGCTAAAATTATTATTTATTTTGTTTAGGGACTTTGGGAGCATGTATGCCCTTAAACGTCATGAAAATACAACACACAATGCTGAAGCAATGCATAAATGCCCGAAAAATGAATGTACTAAAAAATTTAAAAGGATGGATGCGCTGAAAAGACACCTTAAATTTCATGAAAGTGAAGAAAAGTTGCATAAATGTGATAAATGTGACAAGTGAGTATTTTATTGCATTTTTGTTTAAAGATTTTTTTTAATCATAAGTTGTGAATTATGCTATTTATTTTATCATCATTTTGATAGGCGATTTCGGTTGAAGCAGCATTTGAAAGAACATACTGAGCGACATTTGCAAACTGGAACAAAATACAAATGTGGAGAAAAACGATTGGACAAAAATAAAAGATGCAAGAAAGTATTTCTATGCAAACGAACACTTCAAGCCCACCGACGATTAGAACACCGATGCTAATTAATGAATTATGTACAACTTTACGTTTCGATTTTCGTAATTTTTTACTTTTTATTTCATTTTAAAAAAATTTTCAAGTTACAGTTATCATAAAAATCGTTATTTGAAATATAATTGCTAAACACAAAAACAATGTTATAAATTAAATAAATTAGCCAACAAAACATTAAAATAAAGTTACTTAACAAATAAAATGTTAAAACTATAAAAAATTAATATGGATTGATTATGTTCAGATATCCAATAAACTTTTACCACAAAAATCAAGCTAATTCTAATACAATAAAAGTGTGGTTAAATTGTGTGGTTTCAAATGAATGTGTGAAAAATGACTAAGTTACTAAAAGTGTGGTTTAATAGGGTGGTTTTTAAAGTCAAAAGGGGTAAAGTGAAAAGTAAAAATGCTGGGATTGATTAATGTGGAATTTTTTTTCTAATTTACTGAAAACCAATATTATTGATTCAGTGTAATTTTAAAATAAAATATTATTTATTTGTTTAACCTTCTTCGTCTTCGTCTTCATTGTTGATGTCAACGAGTGTTCTGTACAGACCTTTAAATGTGGAGAAACTTATTGAATTTTGTGCACCTCTCCATGGGACCAGTTTTCCGTCCTTTGCCATATACTCTCGGTGAAAATCCTCCGGGACTTCTTGGAAAAGACGAAACTGGAGCCCAAAGTATGAATGATACGGCATAATATGTAGACGCTGTATTTTTATTAACTCTTTTCCCTTCCAAAATGAATCGTCAGAAAATGGGGTAATAGTTCCGTCATAAGGGGGTATGGTTTCAAGGTAGGTCTTCCCATCCTTATCTGTTCCCACTTTATCAATAATTTCTTTCATTCTCACCAAGAGAATAAGAATCATGCTGGTAGGGAATTTGAAGCGACTGCTACTTGAATTGTTGTTAAGTCGTTGAAGGTAAACGAAATCTTGTCCACTGGAATAGTATCTCTTTACAAGAAGAGTCTGTCCGATGGCTCTCACGTCCTCCGATGACCAAAATAGCTCATTCTCATCTACTTGATTCTTCTCAATCTTTTTATGAGTTACCGGTGTAAAGTCCAGTGTTGCTTCCTTCCCAGTTTCTTGAAAGTACCTCCTAAACTTAGGTTTGGCCTGAGAGGAAGATTGGGGTGGTGTGTTTTCCATTGTAAAATTTTCAGTGGGTTGAGAGTAGACGTGAAGCTATTAATGTCAGAAATGACTGTGAACGCTTAAAGCACAAAATGTCTTATATAGATAGAGATGTACCTAATGGATCTGAGTAGCTTTTGAATGCGTCAAGCAGAGGAAATAAAAGAAAAAGAAATATGATGTAGTGACAAATGTAAGTTTAGCTTTACTCAACTTTTAGCAGTTCATTCACTCACAACTAGCAATGTTTGAAATTGAACTTGGGAAAAGAGCAGAGGACGGATACGAGAAGAAATCCGTCCGAGAAAAGTACAACAAAAGAATAAAATACTACATGGATTTTGTAGAAAATGCAAGGAAGGCTGCATTTGTCTGCAGATTTCCACACCAGCTCTATTTGCGACCATTGTCCTCTTGCCAGCGAGCATGTCTTAACAAGTTAACTGCCATCGCCAGAGATGTTCAAGCATCAAAGCCTAGTACTATTACATGCATAAGTGCTTCTGCTGGGGTAGGTAAAACTACAGTGATACATGCATTTTGCACTATGCTTTATCAAGAAAACATTAATTTCCAGATAGCTGCATACACCGCTGCTGCTGCCTCCAATTATAATTGTCCGACAATTCATTCACTGCTTGCAATATATTCATATCATTTACCATATCACGAAATGACTACTCTTCCCATTACTCCAAAGCTTCGTAAAAGGTTCAGCAACTGCTCTTTGTTAATTTTGGATGAATTTTCATTGATTTCGGCGTCTTGTTTATGGATGATATTGCAACGGATTAAACTAGTTAAAAATAGCTCTGAAAGGATCCCTATTTCACTTATCTTGGTAGGCGACGTATGTCAGATTCCACCGGTTTTCCCATACGCTTTGTGGGCGGAACCGAAAGATGGACATGACGAGTATACAAAAAATGGAATTTCAGTTTTCTCCAACCCAGATTATCTTATAACCCTTCATGAAGTGATGCGACAATCAGGGGATAAGGAGTTTGGTAATGTGCTATCCAACATTCATTCCAAAACTGTTACGCTCCAGGACTGTAGTGTATTAGAAAGCAGAAGAAGTATAAATTTGTCTATTTCTGAATTGAAACTTTTTGAAAATTCTGTGCATTTGTTTTCGACAAACAGTGCATGCTTTTATCACAACGCAAATTTTGTACGAAAAAATATAAAGTCTGTTGTACGAATAGATGCAATATTAACTCCAAATTGTGAGTCTTGTAAACAAAGTATTTTTCCATTATTTCTGTATGACATAGCACCGGTAATTTTGTCCAGAAATTTAATTGTTCAAAAAAAACTTTTTAACGGCTCAAGGGGGAAAGTACTTGGGTTATATTACTTAAAAGATACTGATTTATTTCCAACATTCATAAGTTGCCAGTTTCATGACTACACAGGAAGTGTATTGAATGAAGACGAAGGTGGTGTTCCAATAAAACCTTCGATTGACTCACAGTACTGTGTACATTTAAAACAAATAATCAAAATTAAAAAGTTTGACCTTATCCCTGGATTAGGCTTGACTCATCACAGAGCGCAGGGCCTCACACTTGACAGTGCTGTTGTTGACCTAACTGGATTAAAATTTTATGATCCCAGAATATACGTTTCTCTTTCTCGTGTTCGATCTCGAACAAATCTTGTTATTGTGTCAAATCGCCCCGTGTCGAAATATTTGATAAGAGATGAATACTAAACTTGTGAAATGTGACTGTTGTGATATTTACTATGAACAAAAAACTTATAATAACTCACGTGAAATACAAAACATTTGCTATGGCTGTCTTCATACAAAAAAACTTAAAAGTCCGAAGAAAATTATTGATCGTTACCTTTCCGAGCCTAAAGTTATTTTATCAGATTATGAAAAGTTTGAAGTGATGATAAGTGGTTTATTAAAAAACTACGGAAAACGCAACAAGAGAATCAGACGTTTAAAACAAGAAATAAAAAATATTTTTGTGTAAAGCTTGGGTGCAATTTTGTTACATAATATTTACTCATTATTATTATTACTTTTCTGATGTTTCTTTTTAATATTTTTATGTTTATTTAAAACTTTATTTGCTACTTAAAAATAAAATGAAGAAATTTCAGTTAAAAAAACGATTTCGGTGTAATATTTGTGATTTTACTACCAATGATTTGAGTTTGCTTCAAGACCATTGTGATAATAATCACAATTGTCATCTTTGCGCACGAGTCTTTCTTTATAAAGATTTTCATTCATGCATCAGTACCACACAAGTGGGAACAGGTCGGTCAGTTATTGTGGAACCCACTGATGCTGATGGTAACCCTTTCTTCCAGAAGGAAGGGCAAAGTTTTAGAGATACTATTGCATCTTTTAGCTATGAATTTGAAGAGACTTTTACGCTCATTCGTGATGCTTTAGATTCAATCCGAGTTAAGGTAAATGAACTAATTAATTCATATGTGCGTTATCATTCATCAATTAAGCTAAAAATGTCAGCATATTTATTAATGTACGATGAAAAGGCAGAAGTCTACGTGCACAAGTTATATCCTTCCGGCCTATTTCGTGTTGGGAGCTCAGCATTCACTGGAGAAGCAATTGAGAACGCAGTTACCTACATTGATGCTCTAGTTCTCATTTTAGCGCATTCTCTGAGTGGTTTGCGTCTAATCAAGTGTGAAAAACTTCATTTTACAATTATGAAAAATAACCAGCGAATTGGAAACGGTTATCTTCCTGCAGGTCCCTTCCTTTCTAACAGGCAGGGGTTAATTATTCCAAAAGTTGAGAAGAACTGCTTTTACTATGCAGCATTGATTGCACTCTATGCCCACGAAATAACTAATAAAGATACTGGCAATAATTATTTTAATGCAAAAGGGTACGAAAAAAAAGAGCTGAAACGAAGATTGGAAAAAGAGTCTACCTGGTCTGAATACATCAAAAATAAACCACTGAAAAATGCCGAATTGAGCTACGGTGATAACTTAACCAATTTGCCCATTTTTGAACAATCCAATTTAATATCTTGCACAATATTTAAATTTAGTAAGAAGGAAGGTCAGGTAATAGCAATTAGGACAACAAAAGTCCATTATCCAAACCACATCAACCTGATTCAATTGTGCCGTTGTCATTTACCAAAACCAATACGCCATCGGTATTCATCAAAGATGCATTGGGCAGTCATTCTTCTTCGTTCAAGTTTTTTTAGAATTAAAGCCTTAAAATTTAAAGGGATGTGCAAATTTTGCGGCTCATTATATCGAAATGCTGGCCACGAAGCAATGTGCGTGACAAATACAAACATGAACATTGTTTTTCCATCAAATCAGAAATATAATTTTACTGGTTATTACCGCTGCATTCTTCCTGCATTCATAATAACATTTCATTTCTTGTATGCAGAACTGAATGATACTGAGCTCAGTGTAATTGGGTATGGTTTAATTGTGACAGATTGCGATAACCAACTTGAACATTCTAACTTTTTTGTTGGAGCGAATGCAGTGGATAAATTTTTAAATGAAGTTTTTCTTAATGCCGAATACCAACTTAACAAAATGGTAAAAGAACAGCTCAAATTAGAAGCTACAACAGCAGAAAGAAAATTTGTCAAATCACTGAATATAAATGTATGTAGCATGTGCTCTAGGATAATTACACCAAATAACAAAATAATAATAGATCACAATCATCACTCTGTAAAAGAGAAAGGGAAGCATATGTATATATGTGCTTACTGCAATAAGCTAAAATATCCTAAGCGTTTAGCTTATATCTGGACACATGGGCTCTCGAAAAATGCAAAGTACATTTTGAGTAATTTACCAACAAGCGCATTCAAACATGTAAAGATTATTCCGCAAAGAAGTAATAATAGTATATTAGCACTAATTTTCAAAGGAAAATTTGTCTTTGTTGACTTTGAGCAGCATATCAATCTTTCTTTGTATGAACTAATTGAAAAGAACAGTGACGATGCATTTTCTTTAATGCGATTTCATAATAAAGAAATGTTTAGCGTAATGAGGAATGGGCTGTCTTTCCCCACACTGACTTTGACAGACATAAAACATTTACATAAAGCTGACCTACCGTCACATAGCAATTTTAGTGATATTTATATACAAGGCAAAGTTAATACAAACACGTACGAAAGTGCCAAAAATGCATACACTAAAATTGAAGAAAAAAATATGTACAATTTCGCTTTGTTGGCTTTAAAAGCGAATACATTTGGTTTGTATTCAGTTATTCATCAATATGCAAAATGGTCAATGAAAACATTTGGCTGTCACGGTCTTTATGATTTCACTTTGGCGAGTTTTAGTTTCAATCTAGCCCATTTTTTTAGTAAGACTGACTACGAAACATTACGAGACGAAAAAATATATGGTTGCCTCAACAAGTCAATTTTGGGGGGATTATCATTTGTTGGCATTAGAATAGTCGACGCTTTCTCAAGCAGACTAGACAACAAAGAAAAAGATGATGACGATACCACCGAAATATTGAGTCTGGATTTCAGTTCTTTTTACGGTGCCCTATTAGGTACCGCAATTCCATATTCAGATTATTATATGTACACTAATGATGAACTTCGTGATTTTGAATTTCAAAAATTTAATGATGATGGTGACGTTGCCCTCATAATATGCTGTAGTCTAGAGTACAGTGACCAAGCTAAATTAAATACTCGGTGGCTTCCCTTATGCCCTACAAGGGAAGTACTCAGACATGGGAATATTTATAGCCCATATACAAACCCAGATACAATATGGAATGATCAAGAATACCTAAACGTGCATAGAATTGCATTAAACCAATTCGATAAAAAAGATGCATGGCTGTGCAATAAGCAGCTTAGATTATTTATTCGTTTGGGAATGGTTTTAACAGAAATCAAAACTATCATTTCATTTAAATGCAAACCCCATTTATCAAAATTCGTAGATAAGTGCATTCAAGTCAGGAAAACTACAAAATCACCGTTGGAATCAATAATAAGTAAACAGATTTTAAACTCCACGTTCGGAAAATTTATTTCACGTACTATTAATGAACGTGTGGTGCTATGCAGTACCCAAAGGCATGCTATACGATTATTGGGGAATACGGATATGGTCGATGCCATCTCCTTTACGCCAAATTTAATGATGGTGTCATTAAAGCAGAGAAAAAGCTTTGTAGTTCCCAATTTCTTTATTGGTGTATACATATTAATGCATAGTAAGTATTTAATTTATAAAACCTACTATGATAAAATTGAACCTGCATTCGGTAAAGATAATGTAGCTCTAGCTGCTTTTGAAACAGACATGTATGTGTTGCGAATTCGGAAAAGTGGAACGTTAATGAAAGGTATAAATAAATTAAAAGACATACTTGACATGTCTTATTTACCTAAATGGCATCCACTTTATGATAAGTCCAACGCCCAAAAGCCACTAATGTTAAGGCTAGAAGATTTATACATACTTTCATTTATCGGTTTACGGGGCAAGGTGAGATCCTTACTCTCACTAGATCCAGAAAAATGCGAGAAGCATGGTATACAATTCTGCAAGGAATGCCTAAAGCAGGTATCCAAAGGTGGTGGTATGAAAGCCAAAATATTGCATGAAAGGTACAGAGCCATTGTACATGGCAGCGATGATGGAGCATGTAATTATTCTGCACTAGAAAACGACTTATTTAGTATTAAAAGAGTTGAAAAGACACGAAAGTGCTTCTCCATAAGTGATGGTCAACGGATTTTCCTGAAAAATAACTACGAATCCTACCCATTAGGTTACCCAATAGAAAGTGAAAGTTTTTTAAATAGCAATAAAAATGACTTCAACAAGTAAACACGTTTCCTTTTCTTACTTCGTAACTTATTACATTAAAGAGAGTAGTGACTGGAAATATTCCAGAAAATCTGATTGGGAAATAACGTTGAGTGACTATATAAGATTTAAACAACGAGTAAGGGACTTGAGTGTTATTATCGAACCAGTGCTCACTGATCATCATCGTGCAAAAATAATTATTCAAAATGGAAGCCAAGGGACCTTTTAGCTTTACATTGGAAGCCTATTCCAATATATTAATATTGGGGTCGTCTGGGATGGGGAAAAGTAAGACAACAATAGATATTGTTATGAATAGAGATAGTTTATTTAGTAAACCTGTAGACTTATGCATATTTTTTTACCAGTGCGAACAAGAGATGTTTGATGAAGTTAAAAAGCTAGATTCATCGATTCATTTTGTAAACAATAAGGCAGACCTTGAGGAAATTTTAGCAAATGAACAGTACTCTCACTGTTTATTATCTGTAGACGATTATTTAGTTGACACTCTATTCTCTGATCAAAGGTATATAATTGATTGGTTTACAAAGAGATCACATCATAACAGATGTACACTTTTGTACACTAGTCAAATGCTTCCCCCCAAACGTTTACAGGTTTTAACTCTGAACACACATTATTTCCTATTAAAAAAAAACTTTTACGAATCTCAGTTTATGTACTTTTTTAGAGCATTAAACGGTAGCAATTGGAGATTTTTATGGGAATCATATTTATACGTAGTAAATAACCAGCCTTATAGTACATTTGTAATTTCAAATCATCCAAAAACAAATCCTTTAATCAGAGTTCGTGGATTTGTAATACCAAACACTGGAGAGCAAGTATATATACCAAAAAGGTGATGGAACTTTTACTTTTGCAATTTGACTACCTACATAAGCTATTTAAAAGCAACAGTAAAATGTTTATTGAGAGCATTAAAACTGGATCGTTAGAAGAGATCAGAGCTGTTATTCTTTGTGTAGATGTCTGCATTAAATACAAATTGCTTCCAGAAAAGTACTGCATGATATATAAAAACTTTTCAAAACACATAAACATTCTCGACCTTTTACTACGAAACAAGGTGAAAGTTCAAGCTATGATAGGACAAGTACTTCATCAAATCATCAATTTATGTTGTCACGCAATACAAGATGCAATATAGTGAAAGGTACTACCTAGTCAGTGAGAACGTTTACAATAAGCATTTTAGCAAGCAAGAAGAGTTAGAAGAACAAATACTTGACTTGCCTACGGCTACTGGAAAAAAAGTAAGAAAACTATTAACATTTTTAAGTGAAAACGAACTACAGTGGAATGAGTTTGGTGTTGTGACTTCAATTTTACCTGAAATACAAAAGGAATTTAATATACTTGATTTCATTCTATACGTTATTCGTGGAACTGGCAGACCACCTGTTCAAATTGACAAGTTTTTGCTTTACCTCAAAAGAATCAAAATCCCAGAAAAATTAGTATGGGCATCAATACGCAAAAAACTAAAAGTGGTAAAAAAAGACGCAGCAAAGCAAAGCCAATATTAGCAGATGCATATGTTGCGCGATTATGGGCAAATTTGAGAGAGCCAAATACTGCATTAAGTTCGCTCACCCAATTCGCAAGGAGTAGGAAAAATGCAGTTAATATTAAAGAACTTTCAAAGTCTCTCTCAAAAATAAAAGCATACAGTATTCACAAAAGAACCAAACGACATGTAAAGCGGCCTAGTTATATAATCCACTCAATGCGATCCAGCTTTTGCTCGGATCTTGCTGACCTCTCCGAGTTTTCTAGGTCAAATAATTCTACTACGTTTTTACTTCTCAGTCTGGATCAATTTTCCAAAAAGCTATCGGTCACTCCTTTGAGAAGTAAAAGCGCTAAAGATGTTGTTGCTGGAATGAAAATTGCTATTAGAGAATTGAAGCCAAAGCCAAACGCGGGGTGGGTCGTGGACGGTGGGTTGGAATTCGCAAACAAACTAGTGCAAAATTTAATGAAGCAACATAAAATAAATATGTATGTGTCCTTAACCACCAACAAGAGCAGTTTCTGTGAAAGGTACATACAATCCTATAAGAGTCTGCTTTGGAAATGGATGTCGTTGAACAACACAAAGAAATATTTGTCTGCATTGCCTTTGCTGACTAATTTACATAATAATAAAATTAATCCAAAAACTGGGCTTTCCCCAAACCAAATTTCTCCACGTAATGAAGATGAGGTATTTGCCAAAATGTATTCTAAATTAGCACTGACACCCCGCCCACCCCCTATATTTAAATTAAATGACAAGGTCAGGATCAGCTCGCGCAGACTTCAGTTTCACAAAGCATATAGGCCAGGATTTTCAGAACAGAAGTTCATTGTAAAAGAAATACTTGACACAAGACCAATCCACTCTTACAAATTAATGACCGAATCAAAAATTGATTTACCGAGTTCTTACGTTGCGGATGAATTGAGTCTGACTTATTAAAATGGATAGTACTCTTAAACAGTTTACGTACACAGTGCAATCTAACTTGTGCTTAGAAAGCTTCCCCCAAAACGTGAGCTTTCATTTTCGAAATAGCTTTCCTAAAGTGCAAAATCTTTCAGGCTACGAAGTAGGACTAGTATCCGCATACATCACTGATCATTATCAAAAACCAAGCTTTGTGCCCATTGTAAAAGAAAACCATCAGGAAAAGAACTTTTTTAATACATACCTCTCTGATAATGAGATAGTAGTGCAAAATTCCACAATCAATTCGGTTTCCGTAATTTTGTCGTTTAAGAAACTTGCAAATTTTCTTGACTACTTGAATAATGCATTTGAAAATGCTCAGATACCATGCATAATTACACCAACCTTTGCAGCTGGGAAAATAACAAGCGTTAAAATCGCATTCAGTCCAGCAGAAGATTTTAAACTTTCACCGCCTGGAAAGGTGAGTAACATTCTCGGGTTTTCTTCGCACATCTTTTCTGCTGGAGAACACAATAGCGATTCAACTGTAAAAGAAGATTTGGAGTCATTTGGATCGGAATCTAATCAGCTATTGGGTCAAGTGACAATGTAAAATCAAAGATCATTATACTTCCATTACTTCAAGTCATGATGATTAAGCTATTTTTATTATTTATTTTTAGTTGTACAACTTGTGCTGCAATTCAGTCTGATGTTGAGACATGTTTTCATTGTATTCAACAATCAAAAGCGTATGTAAAATTTGTATTTTCAATCGGTCCTTATGCATATTTGTGCATTGACAACACTCAACAGATACCACTTGGTAGCATTGTTGTGTTTCGTGCATTGCATAGCAGTGAATGTCTGGGTGTTTATGATAAACCAAAAAGAGTTATTAAAAAGCCCGACATTTTTATAAACCTTAACGACTCTTGTTGTAATAATACGACAGAGAATAGTACTAGTGATCTTCTTCGTTCAATTTTCATTAATATCGTCTGTGGTTTACTTGTGCTATTTTTATCATCATGAGGAATGTCGCAACAAAGCAACCAAGAAAACGCCAGTACGGAAAAGGCAGAGCTATCTCAAAGTCAAAAAGAAACTGTGGCGCCTGCAAACACACAAAAAGAGATAGAAAACGACCAGCATTACTGAAAACTGGCTTCATTCAGAATCCGAATCCTAACGCCTCTCTACCCCTTCAACACTCAATATCATGCAGTGCTTGTTTTGTAGACTTTTTTATAAAGCTAATCCCACTTTTTGACTGCAACTTTGTTCAGTCTGATTTTTTTATATATTTTGTACATACAATATTTATTATTTCACATGGTATAATTATACCTTGCTATCAAGAAAAGGAAAGGAGAGAAAGTAACTCTATTCTAGCGGAGCTTTTATCTCAAGTAGCCCCGGTGGAAAACCCAAAGAATATTAACCCCAAGTTACGTAGGGATAATGTCAAAGGATAGTACCGATAAGTGTAGTAGTTCCAGTAGCACATTTTCCACACTAGAATCTCTCGACGAACACACATCTTGGAAACCAGGTCATCACCGCCATTGGAAAAAGGCTATATTGTACGGTGAGGATATTCCAGAATCTGGAAATTATAATTATATTGACATTATTTTAACAAACAATCGAGATTTGTATCAAGGGGAGAATGAAGAAGCTGTTAGACAATTTGTGAAAGGCTATGTGTATGCATTAGATGAGTATTTAGTTTTAAAGGAAGATATTCTAAAACGGATTATTAACTTGTACAAACAAACAATAAAAAGTGAAACCCAAAATTCCAGTTCAATATGGAACCTACTCAAGCGATTGAGGATAATATGTTCTTAACTTTTATCAGTAGTGTCTGGGGAAACATATGCAATTTCTTTAGTTCTTGTTTCCAATTTCCGGCTAGTTTTTTTTGAACAGAAAATTTATTCAAAGTCTGCGACTTTTGTAATTGCGTCTGAATATTATGAGCTGGTCAAAGCACATAAGCCTTGCTTTCACCTCGACTGGAGGCAGCTGTGAGAGTACTTGTTCTCTGTATTGTAGCGATTTGGAACACTACCCATGCGCTCAGTTTTTGTTGGCTAGTAAATTTGAAGAAAAAAACCCCAATCAGCTTGCAGAAAAAATTGTTTTGCCAATTTAGGTAATAAGCTAGTAAAAATTCTTAGCAAATCGTGTACGGATACGACCCGATCATCAATTATTAGCGATTGGTTTGTAGATCTTGTAGCAGAATATTCCAATAAAGTGTCAGATAATTTTCAAATCTGCCGTTCGGTACACGGGAACGAAATATTTTGTCCAGCCAACTTTAAGAGGTTTTTAGAAGATAGCATCGAATTCTTATCCTACTACGACATCCGGTCTTGTAACAATCTAGATATTGTGTTATCCCAATTATATGAAGAAACACACCAGGCATGGAAAGAATGTCAAATATGTAATGGAGCCTGATACAACAACAGTATTTTCTGCTGCTGATGATCAAACAGTATGTGATTATACCCCACTTCAAAATGATTCTGAACTACTTGAAAAATTAAGAAAACTATCCATAAGTGTTAATAGTTTTCTCTGTACTATATGTGCATTTATATTTACCCAGACTGCATATGGGTTACTTAAAAAGTTCAACTACCAAAACATTGAAAGTGATTTAGAAAAAATTACGAACAAATCTCATTCTCTCTTTTCTAAGTTACGCATCATAGTAAAGGACTGTGCTAGGCACCATCCGCAAAATATTCCGTGTAAGTTATGTATTTACTTGAGCCAATTAGAAATTTTGGCATTTATGAGAGAATTTTTTGGTAGTGATTGGAATCCTCCAACAGACTTTTGTACTTCTTCGATTTTTGTTATCAGAAATAATAAAAATTCGTTGCTTAACTGTAAGAGTTGCGGGGGCGACATTAACACATTTAGTTTAGTCGACTATTGGGAGAATTAGCAAAATGGTTTGCCTAACTCGGATGGAGGAGCTGGCCAGTGCAGCCGTTAATGCCCAAATTCAAGATTTCCTTGATGATTTCACTGCTAATGACACTTGTCCATGTAGAAGGGAATATTTGGAAATAATTCTTGCATACTTACTAAAAAATCCGAGTGCAGATATTTTAAAATTCTTCTCGGATAATTCAGACGAAATTGTATATTTGTATTTATTAACAAAATATGTAACCGCCCAGTGTATTAGTAGAACTAGTCTACTCTTCAATCAAGACAAGGAATTGTGCTTCAGGTGCTTTTCCTCACTGTACAAAAGAAGTAAAAAAATTACAAAGCTAATCAATGAGATTGTATCCAGCTTTACATACTTCGAAATTTTCACCTGCCAGAAGAAGATTTCTAATGTCTGGAAGCATTGCACGTGTTATTCTACCAACAATTTGCCCATCGTATCAGCCACCACCTGGCATAACAAGTATGAAACACAAGTCAGCATTTACATCACTCCCGAATTTGATCGCATTCTAAACACATATAAGGTTTTACCTGCGCTGGAACACTACAACAGACAGTTTGGATCGACCATCTGCGTGTGCTTTTTGCATTACCTAATGATTTGTGTTGGAGTTTTGATGGACTCACACGTAGACGAACCAGTGAAGGTCCTCAAAAGCAACATGTTTGCCGAAGAAGCCTACCTAGCTTACATGATTTTACATAAAATGTACCAAAACACCGTTAAGGAATTGCAGCTTCAACTCGCCCCACCTTTACCAGAAGCAGCTTTCAAATTTATCAAGAAGATGTGCCAACATTTTGTATTCCAGACAACATGCTTTCCAACATGTGAAAAACAGTCCAACATGGACGTAATATATGAAGATTTACTCTTCACCTGGAGAAAGTGTTTAGTTCATACACCGCCAGCGGCTGGGTAGCTTATACACAAGTAGCATGTAAATATTTATTGCATGGGACTGGGTATTTAAGCTTTAAATGAACTAACAAGTAGATAAAACACTTCCCACTTGCATATTACCATCATAAAATTGCTCATATATATAGGCCCCAAAGAGAAAGTAAGCTGGCATACTGCTGCGTGAAACATTGTAAATAATAAAATGTACTATAAGTCGAGGTAGCCAAGTTTACTTTTGCGATTGGGGGACCCATTGGGAAGTGTAGAATGGGTCTATGGATAAAGTGGGCATTACAAGAGTTATGCCCCGGCTAAACTTGTCAAAAGGTCATACTGATGAGTCTAAGCTTCCACTATTGAACCGGAGATTTTGGTTCGTGGAATAAAAAGACGAAACCCATTCTTCGTACGTAAGGTCTTAATTTGGATTATTTTTTGTTTCAGTTTTTAATTAGGAGCTCATTCATGAAATGAGCATAAATTTCCAGGAAAGTCCACCTCGACATTTAGAAGCAAGTTTTTCAGAGTGATCAAGACCGTATTTTGGGTAACTGTTTCATTTGCATTAGAAATTGTCCTTTGCATTCTGGGAACTTTTATGATTTTACTATGAGTTCACGGAGTGCAAAGTACTGTTTTTGTCGCATATCTTCATAAACAGTATTTTCCCAGCCGAAATCATAAAACCTATCATGCAGTCCAAATTACCACAAAACCATTGCTGACTTTGTCGTGACTATCGCAGGTAACAGTCTCAAATCATGTAGTTTAGTTGTGAGTTTCCTGTGACTTAAATTTGCAGGTAAACAAGAAGCCGGGCAGAAAAATCACAAGTTTGGTGAGGTGGATTCGTGTGGTTTATGGAGCTATTGGCAATTTGCAGGTAAACAAAAAGCCAAACGAACAAGTTTCGTGTTTGGTGTGGAGGATTCGTGTGGTGGGGTGGAACAAGAGCAACAAGAACAAAAATTTAAGAAATTATTGCAAGTCTCAAAAGCGTGTGGTTTTCTCGTGTGGTTCATGGGGCTTTTTGAAATTTTCAGGTAAAATGGAAGGCAAAAAACAAATTTCCCTTTCGTGTGGTGAATTCGAGTGGTTCCGGGGGTAGCCTCGTTGTCAAAAGAAAACTGTACTGAAATGGTAAGGTATATAAAAGTATCATCATTAAGTGAATGCATATTTCTATTCTTTCGAAAGGAGTAATGATGGATAAAGTATAAATAGACCTAATTTTTATTTCTTTCTCATCATTAATCATTTCAGAACAGAGCCGACTTCATCATGTCACAGGAAGCTAAAGTTTTTCCAAATGCAACTGAGTGTAGTTGTAATATATGCATTTTAGTTTTTCAGTTTATGCAAATGCAAAAGTTTGATGAAGCCGTGAAAGCCTATAAGCCGGATGGAGCATGTGGTAAATGCTTTTCGGCGTACGCTCGTATCATCGCAACATTGATTTTTTTTATGGCCTTCAATAAACCGAAAAGTATAATTATGGAAAAAGAGTTTATGGAGAACCTGCGTGACTCGTACATCAGCATCAAAAATCGTACCTTCATCTGCAGCCAGAGCCATACCCGGACTGATTGGGCCCTTTTCTGTGTGGAGTGTTATGCAAAAATTGGATTTGAATTCGGTAAATTTGGTAAATATGGAATACCAACCAGCTTTGGAATATCTGGTACATTGCACTCAATAATGAAGGAAACCTGGCTAGCTTGTGATAACAAATGCATTACACAAGTTCTAGCTTACACAATTTAATTTTGGTGATTTTTTGTTATTTTAAGTCTTTATCATAAGTACATTTTTATTTGATTATAGTTTGCAATTTATAACATTAAACGAAATAAAGTGAATAAAATGAAATATTTAGCAAATAAATGATTCAATTGTAGCATTTTCTGTAACGCTCATGAAGGCAATAACATGTGTACGCATACCGATGAGAAGGCGATTGTAATGCATATCCGTAATCATACAAATTTATGTCCATTATCTTGGAGAGCAAATTAAATCTCTCAGCAGCCAGACAAATTATGCGCCCTAGCCTATCATTTGAATTTTCTTTGGCAACCTTTAAAAAAGCATCATCATAATTAGTTTTCATTTTAAAAGGAAACATTGCACTGATTTCTCATTTTGAATTTTGCATACATTTTCTAAACAATAGGAAACTCCTCTGATGTTTGTAAAAAGCTGAGATTTTGGTCCGTTAAAAAATGATTTTCGTTTCAAGTGTTGCTGTCTCGGTTTGCTGTTTTTTCGGCACTTACGCTTATGTAATTTAATCATACGACATAAAACGGGAAAGTCGATTGCTCTGTTACTCAACAAAAAACGCAAGTCGTGTCCGTTGAATTTCTTCATTTTGTTTTTAGTTAGCCTTGCAATTTCACACATAGATGATGCATATGCGACGAGGCTTGACTGGTTGTGATCCAACTTAAATGAACAATTTTTTTTGTCAATGTCATGTTAAAAAATATCATATCAGCAAATTAATAATAACTTACATTATCACATTCGTATAAGAAAGGAATTTTAAAAAAGATTTCTGTCGCATCTTGAAAATTTTCCTCTATTTGCATTCTCTCCTTCGAAAAGCTGGATTTCAATTTCTCAGTGAAAGAAAGGTTGTTTGAAGAACATTTCATCGAACTCAAGATTGTGGATACTGCTGGTTGAGAATTTTGTATTTTCATCACCGTTGTTGAATTGATTTTTTCTGCTGTTAATTTGGGTAAATGTCTAGACACATTGTGCAGGTCAAGCATCTTTGTATTCCCTTGAGATGACTTTGGTGTTGATGTATTTGTAGCTGGAGGTGGAGCCAAGAAACCAAGATTGTTTGAAACTTTGGCATTGTCTCCTGTGATATTATCATACTTGTTCGAAATTTGTGGTACGGGTAGCTTTGTTGATAAAACCGAACTAGTAACAAAAGGAGATAACGTAGGAAGGGTAGCTGATTCTACCTTTTTGGTAAATTTTTCATGCGTGGAATTGAGTTTCACATGGGATATTTTCGATGTAGGCTTTGTAAAGAAAATTGGCTTTTGTGTTGTTGTATTTGGAGGAGGAAGCATGATGAGTTTGCGAATAGGTGGGGGTGGCCCTCTCCGGGGAAGAGTGGGTTGTTTGGTTGTGGTAGTAGTCAATTTCTCGGTCGTTGTACTGATGATAATTGTAGTACGCTGTGTTGTAGAGCTGATAGGCATTTGTGTAGTAGTGGTGGTGGTGGCGGTGGAGCTAAAAATCATGGGTTTTTTGGTGGTGGTGGTGGTGCTAAAAATCATGGGTTTTTTGGTGGTGGTGGTGGTGGTGGTGCTTCTAAAAATCATGGGCTTTTTGGTAGAGGTGGTCGTGGTGCTTCTAAAAATCATGGGCTTTTTGGTAATGGTGGTGGTTCTAAAAATCATGGGCTTTTTGGTAGTTGTCGTTGTGGTAAGGGAAATAGACTTGCTATTATTTTCACTGATTTCTTTTTCAGACTGATCGGGATATTTGGATAAATGGGTATCAGGTGTGTAAAAAATCGCTTGGGGTTTTTTCGTTGATGGCGAAGGAGGAGCTTTTGGATTTGTGTCCTCCTTGTTCTTGGTTTGGCTGTATCCATTCCGAACTCCAAAAGCTGAAAAAATAAAATTATTAGCGAACGAACAATATAAAAATAATATGTAGTGACATACCTGTTATCACTTTATTCACTCCTCGGCATGATCTTTGGGTAGTTGCTGCCATTCGAATATCCTCTAACTCGTCAACAATGTCAACACAATAATGCATATGCAGCATCGTGACGAAAAATACACACCTCGATTTTGTACATTGCATACAATCTAATTGGATATCACACGCATTTACGCGTAATACACAAACAGAAAAAATTACAACGAAAAATAAATTCATTTTTAGTTTATTTTGGAATTTTGTTTAAACTGCTCCAAACGCTTATGAACTACTAAAATCAACCTTGCCTTTTTTCTCTGCTCTCATCATAAGCATTGTAATCTGATAACTCAAAATTGTTTTGACTAAATGTAGCCATTAAACCTTCAGTCTCCACTCCATCCGCTTAAGCTAGCATTCTTTTCTCGTTGTATCATCATATCATCTTCATCATCGTGCTTAGGTTTTTAGATAGCATGCAGATATTCTGCTGAGATCTTTGTTTTCAGTTCCATGAGAAAAGCAGACAAGTCAAAGTTAATATAACAGTGAACTCACCAGTCATCATAATATGTTACTGTTGCTGTGAGAATGTGCATGCTATAATAATGTTGACCAGTAAAGAAAGACAATTAATTTGGAATGCCTCATTTGGTTTTCTTCCTGCTGCTAATTTGTCATCAAAGCATAGCTGCTTTTCTAATCTGAGAGATGCATCCAAAAATAGACTTGAACTAACTATTTACACGGCACTGTATGGGAAAGAAGTAGTAGAGAAACGAGGATTTAGTTATTACTTTTCTGAAGGAAGAACAAGAAGAGCCATGATGTATTTACTACAAAGTAACATTTTCTGGAAAGAGTACGCACAAAAACATAAATTAAAAGAACCAAATTTGTTAATTAATTGGGACGAGGACAAATTACAGAGATGGGAATCACTAAATAGTATTGGACTTCATTTCGTGATGGATAGTAAGGACTTACTTACTAATAAAACAAGGCTTGTTGATTTTCGTCGTCCAAAGTTATTAAAACCAGATAAAATAGCATACATTTACATTTTAAGAAAAACGCAAATTCCATTTTATCTACGAAAGTATTTTGAGTCGGATTTTTGTAGCAATAAATGGTATCAACCGCTTTCAGTGTTAAAAGTTAGCAGGATGTAGCTATTGTAATGAGACTTTAGCTAAAATGCACAATGATTGGTTGATTGCGAATGGTATTGAAACTAAACTCAATTGAAATGTCACAACTTAATTTTGTTCATGCATACATAATCAAATATTAATAAAAGCTTGTTTAATAAAACTCGTCAAATTCTTTTTATTTTAATTCATATCTTGCATATTTTTTATGATTGAATGCAGTTCCAGTAAATAAGAACACAAAATTTATCATGATTCATCTTGCAAAATATTTATTAAAAATTGAAAACTGCCAATTGGAACAAAAAACAAATTACTTACATACTATACTTAATAATACCTTAACCTATCAATGTCATCATCCCTGCATTGCCTATATGGGTTCCTTCGAATTACCACTACAAAAAAACCAAATACCAAATCATACATCTTTATCAGCATACAACAACAAACTATTTGTGGACTTTGGTCTACTTTGTTTGGGTGTAGGGTCACGTCGAGGTGTTGCTGGGTTTTCCTCCATGAACCTTTCGTACTGGATAACCACGTCATCCAAGTCGTCGTCGTAGGGAATGCCATCTCTTATGCCATGAACTTCGATCCCATTGGGATTGACTTCAGGGTTTGCATCAAAAAGTGGTCCACTACGTCGAGTCATCCTTGTCAAACGGGCTATTCCTCTTCTGGGTGTTTCAGGGAGAAATTCGACGTAGTTTTGCAATACTGTGAAAAAACAGCAGCAAAAACAAAACACAGTCCCCAGCACCATCACCACAAAAAGTCCCATAAAAACAGCATAGTTTGGAGCTGAAATTAAAAATTAAAATAATTTTGCATCATTAATTTAGTTAGGTAAATTCATAAAATGCATGCATACAACATTAACTTTAATTATACTTACCATCATAATCACTGTAAACCGAAAAGGCATCAGGAACTGCTGTTGTAGTTGGCAATGTTAGTGGTGGTAAAGTTGGTGGTGGCATGGTAGGGCACATGGTTTGTATGCCAATTTCATTTGTAAGGGCCTAAAAAACAAATGAAAAGCATATAAACATCAACAACTATCATACAAACATAAAATATATTTTTTTAAATGATTAAAACATTTACCCGATAGAAAACACCCGTCACGTCATCCTCCGAAATGCATTTTCCAGCATCATCCTTATGCAGCATCACAAACTAGCACCCAACCATCCTTGCACACACAAAACAAGACGCAATCTCCGAGCACTAGAACAAAGAGTATATTATATGATTAATAGACTCTTTGTATACACTATAGCATGCATTGCAATTTTTTTCTTGCGTCAAGTTACGCAATATAAATTGATATAAAATCTATATCCTATCATTTTGCTGCAGTTGTGGTGTCCTCCTTCAGTCCAAGGAAAAAGTGAAGTTTGGTTTGTTTTGGTTGTACAGCTGGCTGTCAAGTTCATTACACATGCATGTACATGAGTAGAAACTAACCAAAAGCTAGTTTAGTGTGCATGTAGTGCAGCCTAGCGAGCAACCAAACACACCTGATCAACACCATCCTCTCGCCATCTCCAAGTACCACACCCCTATCAACACCATCTTCTCGCCGTCTCCATGCCCATACCCCTATCAACACCGTCCTCTCGCCGTCTCCAGGCTCAAACCCGATCAACACCATCCTCTCGCCATCTCCAAGCCCCAACCTCCATCAACACCATCTAATCGCCGTCTCCAGGCCCCAACTCCCATTAACACCGTCCTCTTGCCGTCTTCAGGCCCCAACTCCCATCAATACCCACCTCCAGGCCTCCATCCAAACTAAAACATGAAACTAGATTGACAAAAATATCCACATTTTTTTCCTCCGTCCCAGGAGTTTCTATGCCATCACAAATCCCAAGCCTTCATTCTTAGTGAAGATTAAAAATCTAATAATTTAAAAATATTCACACTTGTGTTTCCATGTCCCAAAACCCCATCAACACCATTCTCACTCGATCTCCAAGTCTCTAAACCCCATCAACACCGTCCACTTTCGATTTTCAAGCCCCCAAACCTAAACTTCCATTACTACTAAAAATTAAAACTAAATGATTGAAAAAGATCCACCTTTTTTGCTGCGTCCCAGAACCCCCTATGGCATCACAAATTTGAAACCTTCATTTTCATTGAAGAAATAAAATTTAATAATTCCACACTTGTTTTTATGTCCCCAAACCCCATCATTACCATTCTCTCTCGATCTTCAGGCCCTCAAACCCCATCAATACCATCCGCTCTTGATTTCCAGGTTCCCAAACCCTATCAATATATCCTTTCTTGGTTCCCAAACCTAAACTTGCATTTCTTCTAAAATGAAAACTGAATGATGGAAACAAATATCCACAATTTTTTCTGCGACCCAAAAGCACCTATGGCATCCCAAATTCCAAGCCTTGAATCCTAATAAACACATAAAATTTAGTATTTCCACATTTGTTTTCAATCCCCAAACACAATCAACATTAATATCTCTCGATCTCCAAGCCCACAAACAACATCTACCCCATCCTTTCTCGACTTTAAAGTCCCAAAACTCCATCAAAACCATCCGTTCTCTATCTCTAAGCAGCATATATTTGTAGAATAGTGTCAAGTTTTAAATAAATATAAACTTACTTCGAATTAGTTACAAGACTGTTATAAAAATCAATACTATTCCAAAAAAATCTCGTAATGTAATTTTAATAAATTCAATATAAAATAATCGATTTTGTAGTTGGTCGTAGTAGCGCCGTGATTTTATAATGCATTCAATTTAAAGATAACGCATGATCGATCATATATGTTAAAAATATTGCAAACATTGTTTTTGGAAGTAGGCAAACTATAAGAGTCTTAAAACCCAATAGTTATTTTAGTTACATTACAAATATAATTTTACTCGATATTCTCTAATCCATCAAATATACGTTGAGTTGAGTTTTTTTACGGATAACCTGTATATTTTCTTAAACACTGACTAACACATATACAGTATTGCTAAAAAATAAACTGGACTTATGGTTACCCACATGAAAACAATTAAGATAAATTGCCATCCGATTCATTTGTTGTATAAGTGCAAACATTACAACTTAAGTGGAGTAATCGAATAAATGATAGTAAATAAGTGAATAAAGAGATAACCTTATTTATTTGCTTTATCTGAATTCTCCGTTTGCTGCTTAATACAAGTCATATTCAATGATTTGTTTTAATTCCAGCGGCCAACATTTCACAAAGCAGAAATACGAGATATAATATTTTCTACAGACATACAGCATAAGTTTCCATTATTTTGTGCGAGAGTAAGCTTTTTATAAAACCAAAACCACGCAAAATTTTACAATGCTATGGAAATATTTCCTTCTGTTTATCCAACTTGCTGATCTAGGT
>JAQFZG010000972.1:0-24811 GCA_034695465.1 Entomobrya nicoleti | reverse complement strand
ATATGACTTTTTTCCCGTTGGTAACTATTTCGCAACTCCAACTTACCAAGGATTTACCTAACAGGCGTTTCAAGATTCCCCCCCAGCAAAGCAAAAAACTGTGAATGTTTGATGGGAGCATCTTCATATCTATAGTCTTCCCCATAGTTACAGTATATTGGATTGACTATTTATCCGACAAACGAATTAAAATTTACGTAAAGGCTTAACTGCGTCCTTAATGGATGATGTAGTGAAAAAGCCAAGTTTGTCCGTGACAAATGTGAATTAAGATTTTAAAAAAATTATTCATGTGAGCTAATACAAATATAGCAGTAATAGAACAGAATCGAACTTAACTTTAAATTGGTTCCTTGGAAAAGTCAACAATACAGAGTGCTCCTCAAATACAAGCCTTATAGTTTTATTTCTGTAAACTCTTCCTAATATCTTCTGCTTTGAAACATGCCCTTTACAGAACAAATGGCTTCAAAAAACTTGAAGGTTGACAAGATTTTTAGGTCTCTTAATGGAACACTTAAACATGCAAAAATCCACCACTGCCTGTTCTGCGATCCCTTCATCATAACACAGGCGAAACCCCCACAGTACGAATAACTGATTTGGAACGGCGCTTGAATACACACAAAACAGAAACATAATTTGAATGCAAGCTATGTCACCGGTTTCGGTTGTCAGCCGTGAGTTGAAAAGTCATATAAAAACCCATACCGGAGGAAAGGCTTACCGCTGTAAAATTTGTTTAGAAGCTTTTGCACAGAAGAGATTCAAACATTTAAACACGAGTATAAATGCATTCAGGTGCGCAAATAGAGCATTAATACAGTAAAGGGTCTAGCATGACACCAGTATATACAAATACAACCACATGCTGAGAAAATGTATTCCACGAACGTTTTTTATGAAGGCACTAATCAATACAATGAACACGTAGGCTACATGATACAATCTTGCACACAAATACATCAGCTAAGGAAAAGTAAGAGAAAACGAAGCATCTTCATCAAGGCATCGACATGTATTTGAACACGTACGCTACATTTTAGATACCACACTAATCCTTAAGTACGCATTAAGCATTAAACTCAAGCCTTTAATGTTCACGACACGCTATAAACAAACAATAGTCCACTTTTTACATCTTGTAAGGCAACCAAGAGGTAATTTATATTCCATTGAAATAATTACTGAAAATATTTGTGACAGCAATATTCAAACGTTCTCAATTGTACATTTCCCATAACCGTTTGGATAAAAATTAGTAAATTTGCGTTAATAACAAAGATTCCTATTGTCTACCAGATCACTATAAAAAAGGTTTTGACAAATTCTAGATACCGACACCTAGTGCCACGGGTGAAACCATTTCTATAGAGTTAACTTATTTTTGAATCTTGTAGTCTAAATTGTTTTAAAATGAATGCAAAAGAGCTAAAATGTGTTGCTAGTGATATAGAGATCAGTTGCAAACAAACTTTATTACGACACAAAAACATTCACTTTGGAACTCACCAATGCCTTTTTTGCAACAAAGCATTCCCCAAAGGCCTTGTTCAGCACTATCGTTCGCATACCACAGAGAAACCCCACAATTGCAATTTATGTGGAAAAACATTTACCCAAATTTCAAATTGGAGAGGCCACATGCGTTCTCATACTGGCGAAAAACCATACTCGTGCAATAATTGCAAACTATCGTTCTCTCAACAAGGTAATCTTAGGACACATGTATTGATGCATAGTAGAATCAAAGAGTTTAAGTGCAATCATTGTGAAAAAAACATTTATGCGAAAGGTTGACATGAAACAACACTTAAATACTCATATCACAGAAACAACATTTCAGTTCAATCTATGTGACCGTTTTCTATCATCACTGCTTAGTTTGAAACGTCACATTCAAGGCCATACTGGGGAGAAGCCTTACCGCTGCAAAATTTGTAACAAAGCTTTTGCACGGAAGGGAACTCTACGAAGGCATGAAGATCAACACAATCCCATCAAACAATATAGCTGTCAAGAATGTCAAAAGAAGTTTACACACAAATGCAATTTAAATAAGCACATGTTAATACACAGTGGTGTAAAAGCGCACACTTGTCAATTGTGCCTGAAGTCATTTACTCAACAACATGGTTTACAGAGGCATATTAAAGCGGTTCACCATGGAATCAAGGAACACAGCTGCAGCTTATGTGACAAAAAGTTATCTCACAAAACTGATTTAGGAGTACATATGAGAGTTCATACGGGCGAAAAGCCTTATAAATGCCAGATTTGTCAGATTGCTTTTTCGCGTTCAAATAGCTTAAGGAAGCATCTGACGACTCATAATTAGTTCAGCCGGATTGCTTAGAGTTTACCTACTTCTAGACTCAACATGTTGTAGAAATAAAGCTTTGCTGTTGGCACGGAAGTTTGCGGATAAATATTTAGTTGCATGAAATCAGATAACTTTCAAATGTACAACTAATAATAAATAATTTTCCGACAATCGTGTTATTATGGAAATGCTAGTAGATTAATAAGTGATAGTTGTAAATTAAAAGAGCTTGAATAAAATTTATCCTCCGTTTGTTTGTATGTATTTTGCTTTTAAATTGTAAATACATTTTAAGAATACATTTAGTATTTAGCTGCTTGCAATCTGAGTACTTTCAAATGTGTGATTTTTTAAAAATAATTTTCGAAAAGCTGGAAAAATGGAAGTTCTACAAGACTGAGAAGTGATAGTTGTAAATAAAAATGGCTTAATTTAAAATTAATTAACTTAATTTATAAAAGGAGTACCAATGCTCGAAAACGAACAACCAATCACTACATTTTTTGAACCCATGTTCAATCTTCACTTTTATTATGTCGGAGCCCACGTCTATCTTTGCGTAATTCGGTAATGTTGTCTCATCATTGTGAAGCACCATTTTAAGAACTAACGTGTGGGAAAGCACATGATCAAAATCTTCTGGAGCATCCTTGAGAGGAAGTCGCAATGGTTTGGTTTTTATGGTGCCAAATTGAGACATAAAATCTGAGTTTATGGAAAAGAGTGGAAGTCTCCTCTTAGCTGATTTTTGGATTTTCGTTTGGTTCGTTTCGTCTTAAACTTGTATTGCAGCTAAACGCTGCTCCACATTAAGAACACTGAAACCCTTTTTCGGACATACTAGCTGCTTGTGTCTACAAATTTAAATAGTATTAATAGCAAGGATTACTAAAACGCTTGAAACATTTTTGGAAATTTTCGATCTTAGCAACTATTAGTTACAATAAACAAAATAGTACAAAATTATTAATATTTTATTTTATTTCAATTCAACAATATAAAGTTTGTTGTTGAGTTATTATATTCTTGCAATACAGCTCAAATCAGTTTGATATTGCTTCATCTTCACATTCTGGTTATTGAAATTGAAGTGTTGAGAGTAGAGAGCTGTTCACGTAATGGTTTAGTACCACGTATGTAAATCAATGTGTGCAAAAACATACACGGTTGCTGCGTTTATATGCATTGTCATGTGTCAAGAACTCTTTGCCTACGTGATCAACTTTTTTATATTGAAGGCAAGGACTCCGTGAGTAGGCACTTCAATGCACTTGAATTATGGAAAAATACCAACACAGAAGATTAACTCAACTGTATCATTAAAGTCAACATGTATATTGTCTAGCCTTCCACAACCTAGGCATTTGCCCAAGTACCTGTTCAACGAAAAAGTTTTTCGTACATGTATCATATAATATTACGTTGCGCAAATGTGTACGCATAAAGCTAGGAATCAATTAATACATTTTCGAGAAAAGGTGTCTTTTCGTAGTTTTATTTGAGCTGTGGAAAATTAGTTTTCATAGTAAATTAATGGTTCTCTTTTCTTAAAATAAGTGATTTGCCAATTGTACGTATGCAGTATAATCATTAATTGTCACTGCGTCTCGAAATTTGCTGAGCTTGTTCATCTAAATCAAATTTTCAGTTTAACTTTTGAAACGACTTTTTTTAAATGTACTGAATATAATTTTAAGCCTAAAAACGCCAGATTTAACAAGTTTCTTGAGTTTTTTTTGCCTAATTTAAATTTGGCTTTAATTAATAATTCCATACATATACAAACAAATAGGTACCTAAACATTCCTTACATTAAGAAATTGCATTACTTATTTTGACTTTGTGTTGCTCGGGAGCATTAAGAATAACATAGCAAAGCAATAGCTCACTTGCTCACTGCACTGCTAAGTTGCAAGTGGGAAAGTTGCAAGTTGTTCAGTGCTTTCAAAAGAAGGGCACGTATGGTCACAAAGGATGTGGCAGAGCTACAGTAAAGAAAATATACCATGCATCGATTAAGTCAACTACAGCACCAGTCTACTTAATATTACAGGAATAACAACGCATTTCATGAATCCACATGAAATGCCCTGCACACAAGTAAAGGTTTATGCTGATCACTAGGGCAGTCATTAAAAATTTATTTTGCATTGTGCACATTCATAAATATGCTTATAGGAGCGCACGAGTATTAGTAAAATATCCTCTTGAAACATTACATTACAACGTATTTCTCACAAGGTTAAAGCAAAAATTTTGAATTGAAGCAAAAACCAGTTTGTGAATATGCATAGCCAACCCACATTAAAACTTTTTTGAGAAACAATGTATTTCTAAAATTAAACGTAGGTTATTTTATGTACCCTGCGACCAAGCGATATCCTATTAATTTTCACGAGGACACAAAAATGCATTCGAACACGTAAGCTACATGGCCAGTAACCCAAGATGGATAGTGTTGCGCATGTTAGCGATACAGTTAATGTGCGCTTACAACGTGTGTACCTCTGTTCGTATACAAGTAGTTCTTCATATCATTAGTCTAGCATTGAGTACAAAACTTCCGTGTTGTCAACACGTCAGTCATTATAAACCTTAGTCAACTGAGATCTACCAGTGGAGAATCCACGACATAGTTTTGGCACTAGTACAACGTTTTTTGGACAAGTTGGCTGCTACCACATCCACAGATATCGAACAATATTTATCCAATATAAGTTTCGGAGCAAATTGTTTAATGGCAGAAAACTTTAATACCGCTGAGGTAAAATAAGTTCCACAATTCCACTTTTGTATGAAAATTTACTACACGCCACAATTGAAAATCATTCAATGCAAGCATGTCATTCAATGCAAAGAAGCAAGGAACACTTCCCAAGTGTGATTTGCGTAGAGCTTACCGAAATTCGGATTCTAGGACAGCTTTTATCGTAGTTTAAGATTCCGAAGACGACTTGCTGTAAAATTTACATTTGGTTTTTGCACCAGTATGGTTTTAACACCCGTATTTAAAGAAATGCCTGGTTTGACAGCAGTATACATGGATACTACGGGCTTGTCATAATAATATTTTGTCAGAATGTACTTAAAAGCATAAATGTTCAATAAATTCATCATAGAAATACAGTCTAGCGTTTGTTCAAATTGCATTATAACTATTTGAAGGAAAATTAATGCGTTTAAGCCGTAAGGTAAGTACTAAAGCAAGAATCTAATGTCAATTTTACAGCAAAATGTCTTCGGAATCTTAATCTACGATAAAAGCTGTCTTAGGATCCGCATTTCGTTAACCTCTACGCAACTTACACTTGGGAAGTGTTCCATGTAAGTTAAAAAACGGCCAGAAACAATACAAAATATTCCTTGTTGTTTTTGATTGAATTAGTTCTGTTTAATTTACAACAAAATAAATGATTTGACATTTGACAACAAACAACAAATTTGACATAAAAAAGTGAGCAAATGCAAAAGGGACATTGCAAATTTTAAATGTAACATTAGTCATAAAACGTTCGTTTGTTATTTAAATCTACATGTGCTTATGGTTGTTTTCACGGGTAAAATAAGATACAAATGTGAAAGTTGTATTCAAGAATTTTTCCACGTTCAATCTCTAAGAAGTCCCAAGTTGGACCTACACAATCCCCTGAAAATATCAATGCTTCGTGGCAAATTGTGTGAGAAGTGGTATCCGTTTACAAATATATATGAAAATCATCCTATCACCCGCACAAATAAAAGACCATTTATATGTGAACGTGCGATTTTTCAAATCACATGATAAGTGCTTCTAGCCATAAATAAATTTTACAAGAAGTTTCTGGGAATTCCAGTGCAATAAATTCTAGACTCACTATCTGACCATTTTAATGAGGGTGTAACTTCAGATTTTTTTATTATTCAAGCTATTAATGTTATCAAATATGAACCGAAGGCAATGTTCAAACACTGCAATTTAAAAAATATAAAGGTCTTCGTAAATAGATAAAGTCTATTTCTAACGTTTATCTAAGCTTGTTTCATGTACCATGCCACCAAGCTTTGTTCAATTAATTTCCACGAAAACATTAAAATACATTTGAACACGTAAGCTACATGAAGAGTACCCCAATACTAGTATTGCACACGTGCGCTTACAACATGCGTACGTGTCTTCTACATATTAGCTTACTCATAATACTCGCAAAACTTCAATGTTCTCACCACGTCAGTTGTTATAAACCTTAGTATACTTTCATCTATCGGTTAAGAAGCCACGAATTCATCTCGGCTCGTGTGAATTTTGTGGAAAAAATGGTGGCAACCACGTCTACGGATTTAAAGTAATATTTATCTACTGTTAATAATGAGAATAAATTACCTAATGACAGATTTCCTTTTAAATCGCAATAGTAAATCCGGCTCTAATTTTCTTAAGAGAATTTAATACTCATAATACTTGTAAATTATCGACTGAAAGCCCTCATTGTTCTTACCACCCCATGCTTAAATACTAACGTCAACCTAAAACAACCAGAATAACAACCTTGAATTATTTGATGCTTGTAAAAAAGTATTCAGTAAAACCTTAATATAACCAAATCAAAACCGCATGTCTGACGAATTCCAGACTAAGGGAGACGAAGTGCCACGAAACGTCATATTCTCTAACAACTAACTAGTTTCGAAGTTTAATCAGTGTCTAACATTTCAAGATGGGTACAACGAAGTTTAACTGTAATGCATGTGGTAAAGCGTTCCGTTCGAAGAACAGTTTACTGAATCATAAAAACGTCCATTTCGGAACCTTTGCGTGTCTATTTTGCAATAAAACACATTCCCAGGCTACAGATCTTTTTAAGCACTATTTGACGCATATCAAAGAGAAACCATACCTTTGCAATTTGTGTGACAATCCGTTTGCAGAGAGATCGAGTTGGAGCCGTCACATGCAATCTCATACTGGCGAAAAGCCATTCTCGTGCAATGTTTGCAAACAGTCATTCTCCCAACAAAATTGCCTTAAGAAACATATGCTGCTACATAGTGGAATCAAAGAATTTAAGTGTGACCAATGTGAAAAAGCATTTGCACGAAAAGATAGTTTGAGAGGACACATGAATACACATAAATCAGAAACACCATTTGAATGCAAAATATGTCACCAGTTTCTTACATCAGCAAGTCATTTGAAACGTCACATTCAGAGCCATACCGGAGAGAAGCCTTACCGCTGTGAAATTTGTGACAAAGCATTTGCACGAAAAGATACTCTACGGGTACATGAAGATAGACACAGTGGAATCAAGCGATACAGCTGTCAAGAATGTCACAAGAAATTTACCCGCAAAGCCGATTTAAAACAGCACATGTTAGTTCACAGTGGTGTAAAAGCGCACACTTGTCAATTGTGCCACAAGTCATTTACTGAACGAAGTACAATGAAAAAGCATATTAAAGCAGTGCACCATGGTCTTAAGGAACACAGCTGTAATTTGTGTGCTAAACAATTTTCTACCAAATTTAAGTTAGGGCTACATATGAGAGTTCACACTGGCGAAAAACCTTTTCAATGCCAGATTTGTCAAACTGCTTTCTCAATGAAAAGTAATTTGAGAAGGCATATGGCCACTCATAAGTAAGAAAGCCTACCTGCTTACTATACAACTTACTTCTACATGTAAACGCTGTTACAATTGTTGGAGATTTTGTGCCCAGAAAAGACAATAGTTTTTTTAAAATCTGATTGTTCAATGTGTACATTTATTTACTATATTTCGGACAATAATGAAACTGATGAATTTGATTTGATTGCTATGCTACTTAGCAGCAAATACGTGTGTTATTACCATATTTATCTTTATAAATAAAATAAATTTTAGTTTGAGTCGTGTTATTATACTTAAGTTTGTAAATATTTGCTTAAAATTAAGGGCATCAACTTATATTTGTATTGATCGTGCCCCTCTCTATACTGCACTGTATTTTCATGAAATAGTTGAGTTTATTTTACAGTTAAATAAATTAATAATTTTTGATGATGTCATTCCAAAATATTTTGCTATATTCTATGTCATAGTGTCATATTGATTGGTTTTGTCCATCGCACGACTATATTTTCAAAATGGTGACAAGCGATAGTCATAAAATATGAGAAATTGAACTGGCCTGGGCTGTTAAAATTCCGAATGAAAAAATATGAAAAATTATTTCAATTAGTGGGGCTTCATGAAAAAATCCTTTAGATGATTTTTAGTGTGAGTTCATACTGGCAAAAAGTCGTATCAGTGCCAAATTTGCCGTACAGATTATTCCGATTCAAGAACATTAAGGAGGCATGTTGACACTCATAATTGAGAGAGGCTGATTGCTTAAACCTGCATACAATACAAATGAGATAATTTGATACATTTGTATTAATTGATGTTAATGATTTTTCAATAAACGTGATTACACTCATCGAACTCATTTGCACTGATAGATGTAAATAAGCAGTCGTTTTTAATATCTGTTACTGAAATATAGTTTTCACTCAATTCCAGGAATTATGTAAAACGTCTTTAAAATAGCGTATGGTTAAGCTATAGATTTACCAAAGCACTACAGATGTACCATGAAAAGAAAATCGACTAAGAACAAAATGTAAACTATAATTTGTTCATGTATTTGGAAATTAATTAATTTTTATCGTCGTCTATAGTATTTTTTTTAATTTCCAGCATGTTACTTAAATGACTAGCTAACTTACTGGATGTACACACCTATACCCTCTTATTCATCACACTCCATACCAACACCAATCTCATTCTCCTCCATATCTCCTCCTTCTTCCACTCTCTCCCTTAAAATCCTCTTCATCTCTTTCACATGCAAATATCCGTCTTCCCTACGGTCAACATTGCACACATGGCTTTGAAAACGAATAAATCACAATTAAATTGATGCTCAACATGTAAATAAATTTATTGGTTATAAACTGTATAATAAACTTGCAAACGCGGAAAAACAAATTGAGTATCCTGAAAATCAAGTTTTTGTTTATTCAAAAATGTTTAATTAAAAAAGTACTTGTAAAATTAAATTGTTACACTTGATTTAACTTAAAAACTTTTTTTCATTAAATATGTTAATAAAATAAAATATTTATTACATTTGAAAATGTAACTTCAACAACATGTATTACTAAATTATATTACTAAAATTCAATAACAGCAAAGAGTAAATCATATACAGTTGAAATTTGTTTTGTATGAGTGGAACTGAACAACAAGCGCAGTATACATTTTCTTGCTTAATGATTTACACACCCCTAAAAAAACTCATTCACTCACTCTTGTATAGAAATTACATGTATGCTTTTAACATGGCATATCTAGCTTCATGCTTTGCATTTATTGAAAACAGCTGCTGGTCTCCTAAACAAAAGACCACCATGTATTTTGTATGCTGCATTATTTACCTCAAAATCACCAGTATTTTAAGTAGTCAAAAAAAATTCAGCAAATGTTATCAACATCACTAATATAAAGTATACCAAGTCCATCTTTATTTTGTTTTATTGGCTTTATTAATGTGCAAAGTTAAAGTTACTTTATTACTAATAGGTTTTCGGAGTGAGAAAAAACCTAGGTCCCATAGTAATCAAGTTGGTACCCCAAACTATACAAATCAAAATCCCAATATTAGTAATTTGAAATTCGATAGTAATCAAGTCGGAATTTTAGGACTTATTGTTATTAGGTTAGGGTGAATTGAAATTGTGACTTCTTTTATTGATAATAATAAGGCTGTGAACACTGTGAAGGCTACCAATTATGGTTTTTTCATTACTACAGACCGGGAAAATATATTGCTACACAAAAACAGATCAGTAAAAACAAACGAAAGTGATGTAAATCATAGTGCAGCTGTATTTTTTGATCGTGTTCATAAACTTAGAGAAAATATGTGATACATCTTCGCCAATAAAATTTCAATTCATTATAGCAATTACTGTTCTCATCACTTCGTTTTTATTTACCCTTGTACAAACCTATAGACTACATTGATTGCTTTGACAAACTTATCGAGACACAGTTGAAAGGCTAAAGAATATCAGTTACAAAATATGAATGCAGTTCAAAGGCAGATAAATAGTTTCATGTTCTTAAATTTCAAGTCATTCGTATCAAATCGAATTTGTGCCACGAAGCTATGGAATAGATTGTTCTAGCTTAAATTAAGTTCAAGTTTGCCACTTGTGACAAGGTGTGTAGTTCAACAAATCGTTTGCCATTAACTTGTATCTTTTTTGACACTAAAGGATACATGGACAAGAGAAATCTTACAAGTGCAATTTGTGTGGCACTTCATGTGCAGAAATACCGGATTGGAAATATCACAAGCAATCTCATACTGGCAATACAACCTTTAAGAAACATAAATTGTTGCATGGTGGAATCGAAGAGTTTAAGTGTCTGACCAGTGAGAATGCTAACAACATCAAATACTGTTTAAAAATACATGAAATCTCATACTGGAGAAAAGACTTGCTCATGCAACGTTTGCAAGAGGACCTTTTCTGAAAGAATTCGAAGTTTTAATCTTAAGACGTTTAATTTTAGAAACCTTTAATTTACTTAATTCATTTTACAGGTATCAAGCAGTGTATAAACTACGAGAAACATTTATATACCGTGTTTGAGAAATCGTAGTACATTGATAAATTATACAAACAATTAGATTGCAATAATTATTTCAAGCACATTTATTGAGAAATTCCAGATCAACAGTGACGTAGTACTACGAAATTTTACATCCCAATTCCGTTAACTAATTTTGAAATCCTCGGATTCTTACCATTTCAACATATACGTAAAAATGTTTAATTGTGATGCTTGTGATGTAGTGTTTAGCTGTAAGAGAATTTTACTAACACATCAGAACATTCATCTCGGAACTCACAATTGCCTATTTTGCAACAAAGCATTTTCTAACGCTGGAGGCCTTTTTGAACACTATCTTTGACACATCAAAGAAAAGCCCCACAATTGCGATTTGTGTGAAAAAACATTTGCGCGAATGACAAATTTGAGGCGTCACATGCATTCTCACACTGGCGAAAGACCATTCTCGTGCAAAGTTTGCAAGCAAACTTTCTCTCAACAAAGTTATCTTACCACACATGAATTGCGGCATAGTGGAATCAAAGCGTTTCAGTGTAATCATTGCAAAAAAGCATTTGGACTAAAAGTTGACTTGAAACGACATTTAAATACACATCAAGCAGAAACCGAATTTGGATGCAATTTATGTCATCGGTTTCTTACATCAGCAGCTGGTTTGAAAAGACATGTTAAAAGCCATACCGGAGAGAAGCCTTACCGTTGTAAAATTTGTGACAAAGCTTTCACAGAAAAGAGTAATCGACGGGAACATGAAAATAGACACAAGAACATCAAGCGATATACCTGTCAAGAATGTCACAAAAAATTTATATTCAAATGGGAATTAGACAAGCACTTTTTAATTCACAGTGGTGTAAAACAGTACACTTGTCAATTGTGCCAAAAGTCATTCACTCGAAGTGGTAGCTTGCAGGAGCATGTTAAAGCAGTTCATCATGGAATCAAAGAACACAGCTGCACGTTATGTGGCAAACGATTTTCTAGCAAAACTCAGTTAGGAATTCATATGAGAGTTCATACAGGTGAAAAGCCTTTTCAATGCCAGATTTGCCTAAAATCTTTTTCGCAATCTAATACCTTGACAAAGCATGTGATTATACATCAGTGAGAAAATCTGACTTATAAATATTTAACATTGTTGGGATACGTTTAAAATTATGTTTCATGCATATACCTATTAGTTTCTTGCTGAAAAATTACCTTGCTAAACAGCTGATCTTTAATTTTAACAATTATGATTCAACCGTGTGTAAACATAAGAATTTGAAATTCCTATTCGTTTCAAAAGTATGCATGGTTCCATAAAAAATTCAACTACGCTATTTAAAAATAGATTTCTGCGTTTTGCTTTTCTTTTGCTTATATTTTATTTATTTCTGTTAATAATATTACGTTAAATATGGGTTGATCTAACTTTGTACAATAATGCAAGTTGTTTGGAACACTTACAACCAGTAAATATACCTCTCTGAAAAATGAGTCGAGAATTGCCTTTTCATGTCAAAGATGGGTATAATAGTGGCCAAAATTTTTGCTTGACATTGTCCGCCAGCTCTTTGTAATAACTTAAAAAATACACGAGAAAAAATGTTTGGCTGACTGAGCAAAAATACATATATTTTGGTTATTTTACTTTAAAATGTGTTAAATAAATAAATCCCTTATAGATATTGGAATAACTTGGTCATTCAGAAATTCATTCAAATTTACCTCTGCATCTTCCTTTTTGCTCGTCTTTAACGGCGGCTGCATCAACTAATTCGGTTTTATATTCATTTTGTTAAATAAACTCAAATTAAACAATTATCATTTGCATTTTTACATTACATTTATATTATATAGGACGTATATTTATGGTTGGATGGCATTGCGCCAATAATACTTGCGTAATAATACATACACTACAATGCTCGGCAACATAAAGATTAGTTAATGAAGTTTTAAATTTGAACACAAAGCTTATCAGTTTTCATCAAGAAATCATTGTGTATTACAATTATTGTATTGTGGCCACTTACTAATGCCTACGTAGGAATCTGTAAAAGTACATCTTGATCACATGTTTAATCAAGTTGCGTTGTTTATGTGTTTGAAAAAAGCGAACATGTCTTGAAACCTGAATTTAAATCAGGATGCAAAACTTTTCATTTTAAAAATGTCTTTAAAAATAATAAAGAAGATTTTTAAAATATATTGGTCGGAATATATGTTGAAAAAAGAGCTTGTCAAATTAGCAATGTTTTCAAACCGAATATAGCGGGATTCGAAGATAAACCGAATAGCATATAATTTTTATAAATCAATAATATTTTTTACCAATAATTTATAATAATTAATTTTAAAAAGCGTGTTTATTTACAGAAATGTAGTTCACTGATTTATACATATATGTGTTTTAATTCTTGGAAATGCAGACGAAGCAGAACATATTGCACGTTTTTTCGTTGCGTTTCTCAAACCTGGATGTTGCTCAAGGTGGAACAATTTTGTATTCTTCAAGTCAATAGTTTACTCATATCAGATTTAATTGTACGAGTCAAATTCCCGACTTGATGCTGCACCTGTGTAATGATTTGAATGAGTTTATCAAAGTCATCCTTCTGTTTTGTCTGCAGCTGCACAAATTGATTGGTCAGAATTTGAACCCGCTTTTTGAGGTCAGCATTAGCATCGATCACACATTCTGTAGTGGTCTCAATAGTTTTTGTGCTATCCGTGGTGACGTCATTGGATAAATTGCAGCTCGAAAGTACAACGAAAGTGGATTTGGTCCAAATGATAGAATTTTGTATATCGTCTTAGTTATACTGTCTGTATACTTCAAGGCTTGCATATTCTCGGAAAACCAATTGTTTCCTGCTGCCATTAACGTGTAAATCCATTTCGTAGCTGAACAATCGGGCTCATAATATGCCAACACGTCGTTATGGTAATTGCCGATAGACCATTAACCCTTCTTGTGCACATGTTGGGGAATGTTGACGCATGAGCATATGTTCTTAAATCTTTCAACCACGTCAGGATAAAGATTACTATCATGTAAATTCTCGGTTATGTCAACGTTTAGCTGATTACCACCATCCACTTCGTTACACATGTGGAATGATCTAATAAAATTACGTCTTCCCAGTCTGTAAAACACGATCATGAGTAAAATACAATTGATACCTGTATCAATTTACTCCACGTTTTAGATATTATTTACCCTGACTTACTCATTTCTAGAAATATGAATGTCTCCAGGCATATGCTTCACACTCCAAATTGAGTAGCAGTTCCGATTCCAGTGTGCAATGAAACAAGTGTCCGTTCGAATGGAGTAGACGTCAGCTATTTTACCGTAGGTAATATTGATACAGTCGTCAGTTGAACTACTTTCATAGAGTAACTCTATTTTTATATAAGGAGTAAATTATAGTTTAAATTCGATTAACAATGAAAAACCTTAATTGAAGTATTCAGCATTTATACTAAATTATTGCAGGATTTGCCCGTAAAGTTGCCTTGTTTAAAAAATTGAATATTTATTTCGTGTGCACACAAAATTGTGAAAAAGGTTATGAAACAGAATAAATTCAAAACAAGGGATTGACCTGCCATTTTAATAGGTTTGGATTTTTCTAGTAAAAAATACAAATATGTATTGTCTGAGTACAATTTAATTTTGAGTAGACAATTTGCTCTCCTAATTTACACAAGCTAATATTACTCCAAAAAGAGAGTGAACAAATAATGTTAAAATAATTTGTAAAAGCGAATAGTATTGCGTTGCAAGTATGCGTATTCTTTCCAATTAAAAATACTAATCAAATAAAAACCACCAAGTTTCAGCTAATACGTTATTTAGCGAGAATGGAAGGAATGGATGTGAAGAATATTGAGTTGAAGATAAAAATGACCACCATTTCCGTTCTAAATCTTATTTTCGTTCACAGGAAATTGGTTAGGACAACAAAAAAATTGTACTTACTCAACTCAAGAATCAGTAAAATTATAATTCAGTCATCGTTTCTAAATATCACATCGTTAATTTTTTGTTTAAAACGGGTTTTGTTTTGTTTGTTCGATATAAATGGGTTTGGTTAAAGACACATCTTATACTTTAGAAGACAAACAGACGGACATTGATTTGGGTATAGAATAAATATTACAATGTGACTAGTTTGGCTCCTCGTGTGTTTCGCCAAATCAAATATGGTTGCTTATTCAATATTAAAAGAACTTTCAATTTAAAATTAAACTCTTTTCCAATTCAACTATATTTTTTTTGAAGAATGTTTCATAATTACACCTAATTTTCTATACTTTAAGTTATATTTTAGCATCACGTTAGACCAAAAATATTTATCCGTAAGATTCCAGTATGAAGACAATTGAATACTTACTACATGTGCATCCGAAATCAGGAAATGTGTTCCAAGAGAGAAGAAATTTAAAAAGCTCGATGGACACGCCATTTTAATCAGAAGGTTTATACTTTTCACCTAAAATAAAGCGTTTGTTCTTAATACGATTTCAAAATTACTGAAATACTTTGCACAAGCTTGAATGGGTCCTAAATGTAAAGTGCAACACAACACAGTTTAGTGGATTTATATAAAACAAGTCAATTTAGATGTGGACGTTTTCTTTTCTTCAGCATTAAATACGACTAATGAGAGTAAAATTATGAATACTTAATGCAAAATACTCTACGTTCAAGAGCTCTTGTAATTTATCAAGAATTTCCAGTCTGATTGAAATACGTGGAGAATATTAACAAAAAGATAAATAGATGACCGTCATTTCCGTTTTAAAAATTAACCCAAAAGTTTACAGGAAACCGGCTATGATAAGAAGAAAGATAATTCTTATAATTATTCCACATATTACAGCAACCGACATGGTTAAATGTCAGTCGCTATTTCGTCTACCGCAAATTGCGGAAATTGTAAAGGAAACAGTGCACACGTCCAGTTTTGTAAAGGCTTATAATATTTTTAATTATGAGGTATTGGAGAAAGTTAACTAATAAATTAAATTATTTTCAAATATTAATTATAGGCTAATATCTAAAGATCAATGACAGCTGTTGTGCAAGATTTCATTGGATTTAAAAATAACTTAAACGTGATGACATTTCCCGAAAGCGCATGCATGCAGGAAAGAGTACATAAAAGTTGTAGCTTATTTACAATGTTACCAGAATAATCAAAATGAATACGCAATTCACCAATACTTGATCTTATTCAAATCAAGTAGAATAATCCGAATCATGAACAATTAAATGTTTAACACTAGTACACACCCTTATTTTCTATTTTAGAACTGCAATCTACGAGTTCAAACAATACATTATTACTCCCAAAGTTTCATGGCTTCCGCTGGTAAATACACAATTTCACATTGGGCACTCAGCTTAAGCAATGAAAACATTTCTAGTTGAAATCCTGTACATAATGTCACGTGGAAGTTGATAAACTGACTTTTTCACTTGTGAATGGTCATAATATGTTTCTTCAAACTATTTAATTGTGTAAAAGAAATATGACAAACTTGGCATTGAAAAGGCTTCTCACCAGTATGAACCCTCATATGCATTACTAAATTAGAACTGCAAGCAAATTTTTTATCACACAAATTGCATTTGTGGTCCTTGATTCCATGATGGAATGTTTTTAGATGGAGCCGCAAACTAAAAAGGTGAGTAAAGGATTTCTTACACAAATCACAACCATGGGGTTTTGTGCCGCTGTGTAGTAACATGTGTCGATTCAAGTTACGTTTGCATGCAAATTTCTTGTTACATTCTTGACAACTGTGTTGCTTCATTTCATTGTGTTGATCTACATGCCTTCGTAGATTACCCTTTCGTGAAAATGTTTTGTTACAAATTTTACAACGGTGAGGCTTTTCTCCGGTATGGGTTTGAATGTGACGTTTTAGAATGTAAGCTGATGCAAAGAACTTATGACAAATTTTACACTTGAAGGGTGTATCTTTTTTATGCGTATTTAAGTGTCTTTGGAGTTGAGACTTGTGCACAAATACTTTTTCACAATGATCACAATTGAATTCTCTGATTTTACTATGCAACATTGTATGCCTTAGAAGACTGCTTTGATGAGAAAACGATTGTTTGCAAATTTTGCACGAGAAAGGCCTCTCGCCAGTATGAGATTGCATGTGGCATCTCCAACCCGATCTTTGTACAAATGGTTTGTCACACAAATCGCACACATAACGCTTCTCGTTGATATGTGAACGGTAGTGATTAAAAAGAGGTTCATTGCCGGAAAATGCATTGTTGCAAAATAGGCACCGGTGGGTTCCGAGATGCAGACTTTCATGAAGTCGTAACGTGTTCTTGAAGATGAACGCTTTGCCACACGAAGAACACTCAAACTTTTTTCAGACATGGAATATGCTTTTATCTACGACTTTAATTTTTTCAATATACCGTAAACCATTTAATACGTTTATTAAGACTTCCTTGGGATTTGTATATTTACTATAGTCTTAAGAATTATTCGTGACAATAAACAATCTAGTACTAAAGTTTTAATCAATTATATAACTTAAATAAATTGATTTCAAGTAAGTATAGATAAATTATTCGTGCAACGTATAACTCAAATAAATTTGAGTTTACATTTCCTACATTCTTGTTACTACAATTGAAATGCTAACTGCTGTTGAAATGTATCTGTTCTACTACTATGAAAGTAATACATTTTGTATGAAAGCATGTACGACTGCTACTGTATGTGCACTGTTATATGTTGAAATCTCTTTACGCAGCCTATGTGATCAAAATGTTTATTCAAAGAAGGGACTGCGTGTCTGGGCGATTAAGAATATTTAATGCAACATAAAAGCAACGTACCTTTTTTAGATTTACACATGAAGTCGGTTCGTCTAAAAAGTTGAATATTTACTCAATGTATACCCCAAATTATGGAAAACGTTACAAAACCCAAGCATGACTGACAATGTTCCTGCGGTTTTAAGCATTAGGGTAAATGGCTGTCAATACACATGCGCGTTTGGGAAAAGAGTTGTGATTTCTTTAGTCAGTATGAGAAACTGTCGTAGAATATGTAGCTTTAATTTCGACTTCGGACTAGTAAGCCCCTGGCCCGCATTATGACAATTTTCTGGAAAACATTAGATATAAATAATTATCAGTTCAGGTGATTGCCGCTTATTCTTAACAATATTTTTGGTAGATTTACTAGGTTTAAGTTTCTGTTCGTAGACTAAAGTAGCTGAGCCTATTTACTGTACAACATGCGCATATAGTTTGTTTGAATACTGTAAATATTATAAAATCTTATAATAGTTGCAAAGCTGCGCAAACGATATTGACGTTTTTGGAGCTATAAAATAAGAGCGAAAAATACTTTATTTTAAAATTACAGAATACATTACAAGTTACCCCTCAATGCTTATGTATGTATCAAAGTTAAATATGCCACCAAACTAGGGCCCAATTGCCATGCATAATTTTTTTTAAATTAATTTCAATCTTTTCCACTACTTGAATAACACCTTGAATTTTCGAGTAACAATATAGTACAACTGTTTAATTTATACGTTGAAGAATGCATTCCTGCATCTATTTTTGTATGTAAGCAGTAATCTTTCGTTTTCGTTTTGTTCTTTGACCATTTACTATGCCTGGCCTAACATAAGCATGTGTAAAAGATTTTGTGAAGCCTCAGAAAAGTTTGCTTTAAACATATGCATCATATAAAATATCATTGATAATTCGTGTAGCAAACAAGCTTTAAAGCCTTGATGAGAAAAAATGTACTTCTGAAGTTTACGCTAGCTTGTGTCATGTACAGTGCGACCAGGCATTGTCATTCATTTTGACGAAGGCATTACAATACATTTGAAGATGCACGCTACATGAAGGGTACCCCATTAATAGTACTGCATATGTAAGCAATATTATTCATGTGCACCTACAACATGTGTACGTGTACGTACATTACCTTATTCGTATTATAAGTTAAGCAGTGAGTGTCAATGTTCTCACCACGTCATTTTTGAATAACGTTAATTTACTTTTGTCTACCAGTATATTTTATCACGTAGGCTGCATAAAGTTCTCTCTACAAATGACAATGCATGAACACGCAGCATTCGCACATCATACATTGCAGTGGAGCATTATGTAACGGATACATATTACGCCTCCCCGTGCTTGAATTTTACAACAATAATTTGAAGTAGAATCGATATCAAAGTACAGAGCTCTGCGCAGCATCAATAGAATATCTCAACTGTAAATTTTCAATCGTTTCGTTTGGAATAAAACTATTCAAACCTTCATGCTAGATTATTTTACTAACCTTCATTGTTTCAAATATTAAAGTCGCAGCTAAGAAAAGTAAACATGGTTGAAAAAGTGTTCAAGTGTTCGTTGTGTGACAAAACCTATATTTTTCAGAAAAGTTTACAAGCACATAAAAACATTCACACGGGAACTAACCAGTGCCTCTTTTGCAACAAAACCTTTTCCAGCGTTAAAAATCTTTTTAAACACTACCTTTCCCATATAAAGGAGAAACCACACGATTGCAATTTGTGTGACAAATCATTTGCCGATATGTCGTGTTGGAGACATCACATGCGATCTCATACCGGAGAAAAGCCTTTCTCGTGCAAAGTTTGCAAAGAATCTTTCACTCATCCAAATAGTCTTAATCAACATAACTTGCTACACAGTGGAATCAAATCATTTCAGTGTTCCCACTGTGAAAATACTTTTGCACGGAGAGCTACACTGAAAGTACACCTAAATACGCATAAAACAGAAACACCATTTCAGTGCAATATATGTCACCGGTTCCTGGCATCAGCAACTGGTTTAAAACATCATGTTTTAAGCCATACCGGAGAAAAGTCTCACCGATGTAAATTTTGTAACAAATCATTTGCACGGAGGAGTCATCTACAAGAGCACGAAGACCGACACAACTACATCACACAATATAGCTGTGAAGAATGTCACAAGAAATTTAGCAGCACAAGTAATTTAAACCACCACATGATCCTTCACAGTGGTGTAAGAGCTCATTCCTGTTATCTTTGCGATAAATCATTTACTTACCAAGCAGGTTTGCAGACACATGTCAAAGCTGTTCACCAGAGAATCAAGGACCACAAGTGCAGTTTGTGTGAGAAACCATTTGCTTCACGTGCGTTTTTAATAAGACATATGAGAGTTCATACTGGCGAAAAACCTTTTCAATGCCACATTTGTCAAACTTCTTTCTCAGTATCAAGTAATTTGAGAAGGCATATGGTCACTCATAAGTAAGAAAGTCTGACTGCCTACAATTCTACGTACTTCTACCTGCCATGTTATTATATAAACGAACACTACGTCAGATTCCTGTATTCTTTAAGGAAAAAGAAAAACGTAGTGTTTTAAAATCTGAGTCTTCAATGTGTGAATTTATTTACTAAACTTTGGACTATAACAAAATTGTGGAGTATAAATGGTTGGCCGTCATTGTCAAAATAACTAAATTATTCAAAAAACTACTATATTTTAAAATTTATTGTTAGATATTACTTCAAGAAATCTTATGTATATTTTTAGTGTTGTTTACTACAATGAAATGTCTGAAAACGGCTCTCTTAAACAAAGAGCAAATAAAGATTGGCAGCGTTATTTTATGATTAAACAGTAATTTTTTTTTCTTCGTATATTTATATTTAAAAATTAAATCAGTTTTAACTTCTAGTTTGAGTTGCCTTATTCTACATAAGTTTGTTAATATTTACTGAAAATTTTAGGCATCACAACGTGTTAAAAATATATCAAACAAAAAAATGTAAAAAAATGCAAAAATATAATATTTGAATTGATCTTACACCTTTCTATATTGCATTGTATTTGTTTGAATTTATTTCAGTTTATTTTACAGTTAACTATATAAATTATGTTTCAATATACCATACCAAATATTTTTACACCTACTTGGCTAATAAAATACTTTGCCTAAAATGTCTGTTCAGTGAAATGCAATATTACAGGCAAATATTCTTTAATTATTGACAAATACGCCGAAATCGTTGTGTAAGCAATGATTAAATAATTGTTCTTGTATCACTAATCCATTCCACCACAAATTAGTACAAGTTTGACGCATTCACTTCATACATTTTATTGGTCTCATGTGGTTCAATTTACAGCTAAATATAAGATGTTTGACTTTATACACTGTCATAAGAAAATCAAAAAACTTGAAGCATGTGGAAAAGTATCCATTCAGCAAAGTAAGCCTTAAACATATGTATGTTGATTACTTGTATATACAGATAGCCCATAAACATCAACACCTTTAAAAAAAAGTTTAACATGGATAGTTTTGCATACTTTAGGACCAACATTTTGTCCAATTTCATCCTTTCCCAAATGGCATTTGAATGCAGTTAAACATGCATGCTACATTTGGAGTACCTGAAAACAGGTATTGCACACGTGGGCTTATATGTGTACGTGTTCAGGTGCACGTTCATTTACTTATAGAATTCCTATAGCATTGAATATAAAACAATGAATGAATATGAATACTGTCGCTACGTGAGCTCGTACAAGTAGTAGTCAATGTTTATCTATCTGTAAAAAAGTCTACAGATGTAATTCGGCTTTTGGTGGTGGTGGCATTGGCAATTGGTGGCAACCGAATCCACTGATTTCAAGTAATACTTATCCATGGTAAAATTCGGATTAAATTGCTTAACGACACAATATATTTTACATTGCATAAGTAGACAAGCTTTCTCAAGCACATAATTGTACTGTATTCAATTACTCCTAATACTTGTAAATCATTGAATGCAAGCTATTCATATTACCCCAACGTCATCTCCGGAAACTGAAAGTCCAGTTTTAACAAATTGTGTATGAAGGTTTTTTATAGATTCTTTGAATATTTGTTGACGAATTTAGTTAAAACCAGCCCAAGTCATAATCCTGTGTCTTGACGAAGCAAGACAAAGTTCAACGAATAGTTAAATACTATAGCAATTAACTAATTTTAAAGTTACAGAAGTTTCATAAAACGTTATATTATATTCCAATTAACTAATATTGAATGTTTTTCGTGTGTGAAATTTCAACATTCATACCACAAAGATTAATTTTAATAATGCATTCTCGTATGTAAGCAGAAATATCCGGTTTTCGTTTCCATAATACGACCATGTTTTAAGCCTATTTTAACGTGATCCGGTGTAAAATAAATTCAGTCAGTGAAGTAGGTTTTACTTGTCGATTTGTGTATGCATATAGTCAACACACATTAAAACATTTTTCAAAATAAAATGTATTTTATGGGTTTAACATGATAAGTTTCGTTTACTATAGATCCAAGTTGTAACTAATTCTTTCCACGAAGACAGTAAAATACATTTGAGCACGTAAGCTACATAAAGAGTACCCCAATATTTACATTGCACATGCACGCATACAATATGCATACGTATTTCGCACATATAAGCTTACTCATATCATGCGTCTAGCATTGAATGCAAAACATCAACATTGTCAACACGTCAGGTCTCAAAAACCTCAGTCAACTTTACTCTACCAGTAGAGAACACACGAAGTCATTCCGACGCCTGTGAATTTTGTTGAAAAAACTTGTAGCAACCACATTCACAGATTTCAAGTAATATTATATAGTCTAGAATTCGGAACGAATTGCATAATGACAGATAATTTTGAAATTGAATTAGTAAACCAGGTTTTTAAAGAACTTCTTGTACTATGTTTAATTACTTGTAAGTTATTAAATGCAAGTCTTCAGTGCTCCCACCACGCCATTTTGAAACATAAAAGTCGACTTTTAATAACCCAAGAAAACGAAATTATAAAAAAATTGTGAAATAAATTTTTGAAAAAATTAGTTATAACCAAATCAAATCAAAGGAACTTATGGACGAGTTCTAGACTGAGAGACCAATACCACAAAACGTTATATTCTCTTGGAGTTAGCTATATTCGTGTGCAACATTTGAAGATGAATGCAAACAAGTTCAAATGTGATACTTGTGTTAAAGTGTTTAGTTCGAAGAGAGGTTTACGAAGACATAAAAACATACACTACGGAACCATTGAGTGTATATTTTGCAACAAAACATTTTCCTACACTGCAAATCTATTTCAGCACTATCTGTCGCATATCAAAGAGAAGCCACACAATTGCAATTTGTGTGACAAAGTGTTTGGAAATAGATCCAATTGGAGAATTCATATGCAAGCTCATACTGGAGAAAAACTTTTCTTGTGCAAAGTTTGTAAACAATCGTTCTCACAACGAAGTAGTCTTAAACTACATATATTGCTACATGAGGGAATCAAACCATTTAAGTGTAATCATTGTGAAAAACCCTTTCATCGAAAAGATCATTTAGAACGGCACTTGAATACACATAAAACAGAAACAGAATTTGAGTGCAATTTATGTCACCGGTTTCTGTCATCAGAACTTGGTTTGAAATATCACATTCTGAGCCATACTGGAGAGAAGTCACACCGCTGTAAATTTTGTAGCACAACATTTGCACTAAAGAGTAATCTACGGGCACATGAAGAACGACACAATGACATCAAGCGATACAGCTGTCAAGAATGTCACAAGACATTTACAATCAAAAGGGATTTAAAGCAGCACATCTTTGTTCACAGCGGTGTAAAAGCGCACACTTGTCAATTGTGTCAAAAGTCATTTGCTCAACGACGAGACCTACAGATGCATATTAAAGCAGTGCACCATGGGATCAAGGACCACAACTGCAACTTATGTGACAAACAATTTTCTACTAAATCCCACTTAGTACAACATATGAGAGTGCATACTGGTGAAAAACCGTTTCAATGCCAAATTTGCCATACAGCTTTTTCGCAGTCAAGTAGCTTGAGAAAGCATATGATCACTCATGAGTAAAAACGCTAACAAACTGCTTACAATTTAACGTACTTTTACGAGCCATTTTAGCAGATGAACGAATGCTTTGTTACGTGCATGGGTGCTGTGCGAAAAAGTTATTAGTTTTTTAAGCCTAATTGTTTAAGGTGAAGATTTTTTACTATTTTTTTTAAATAACGAGATTTAGGGGAATGAAATGATTCATTTACATTGCAAAAATGTCTAAATTATACTTACAACTAATCCAATTTTAAATTTCTATATAAATTGTGCTTTGAAAAAATCCACATATATTTAAGTGCATTGTACGCAAGCTATAATCAAATACTAAATAAAATACAACTTTAATTTATTTTTATTCAAACAAATTCAATTTAGTCTGAGCTTCTAGAGGTTACTTAATATAACAAGACTAATAACATAATAACCGGGGAATATAATAGATATGTGGAAATTTTGTGAGAATTTGTGCTTAAAACAGCGACTTGGATTTTTTATGAAGTATTTGCCAAGACATATTTTCTTACTGTTAGTTTGCATTTGTTACATATATAAAATATGACATTTTTGCGAGAAAGTAAAGTAAAAGATGCAGATTTTTTTGATATTCAACAATGTATCTTGAAACTGGATACATTTCTTAGGACGATTAAAAAAAATAAGCATCCATGCATATCATAACCAGTTTTTATTAACGTATTTTGTACGCATACCAAGTAAACTGTGAACAACTGAAGTTGCTAAAATCTTCTTAGCATTGCCTATTGCAAGCTTGTGTAAAGCTACCCATTCTACAAAGTAGGTTTTGACAACATCAGTGGAGGATCAGCAGCATATTTACGCTACCATGGTAGCACAAATACGCTACCATGGTAGCGCAAATACGCTACCTTTTGGTAGCATAAATACGC
>JAQFZG010000971.1:0-24813 GCA_034695465.1 Entomobrya nicoleti | reverse complement strand
ACAGTATTTTCATTCAATGTACTTCAATGATTACTTGCCATCGGTATGTTAAGTATAAGTATACACATAAATATATATGTATTATTCCATTTTCATTAACTTACGTTAGTTCTCTGTATTTATCTGTAATGATATTACATGTAATTTAACTTTTGTCCTATAGGTTTGATGGAGTATTAGTATTTAACTATAAAGTTAATGGTGATTGATAAGAATAAAATAATAAAAATCAATGTAGTGAATCAATCAGAACAATTGAATTTAAAAACTGTTGTCCTTGCGCAATTATTTATGTTTTCAATATCATCATATTTTTATCGTACTAAAGTTCATTTATTTATCGTCAACCAAAATCTTTCAGAGTTTACTCCTCGTTGATATTTTTCTCCCTTATCAGCACTCCGCATCTTGACCGCAATTTACTTTTATACTTTGTCCATCCAATCAAAAAATTATCGTGGTCTACATGTGACAGAGAAGTTTGTCTTGCAGCTAAAAAATAATTACTTATTATTATTCCGCTTAATAGCATTGCATTGCCTCGAGTTAGAAAAAGAATATATCCAACAAATTGCATTTTTTCTCTCGTTTTATAACAACTTTATATGTACTTCATAAAGAGCATCACCAACACTCATTTTATCCCACTACTTAACCGAACTCCTGCCGCATCACCACAACCAAGCTTGGCTGCTGCCACTGACGGAGCGTTCTCGCTCTCATTGACAAAACATCTACCGTTAAAAAACACTTTTAGAGAAAAAAAACGCGAGTACATTATCAAGCAGAAAAATAAGCATCATAGGCCTGGAGTTATCTTTATCATCATATTATCATCGTGATCATCAGCATCATGAGTAACACTCATCATCATCATGAAGAACATGAGGATTCTCATCACTCAATTGACCAAATTTCAATCATGTTCCCCATTCCATTTCACTGCTCTTCACTTTGATCTTCTTCAACCAGAATAGTTTCGTTTCCCTTGTAGCAGCAGCAGGAGAGGAGCATCCCTGAGTAACTGGTAAACAGAAGTAGAGAAGCGACTACTGCTACTACTTTACTAATTCTAGAAAGCAAGCGAGAGACCATCATCAATAGGTACCGAAGCTAAAGCGAAAATAACCAAACTAAACCAGAGCAAAAGGATAAAATTATGGGTAGTGGTAGCGGCAGTGGTAGTTTGCCAAGTGTGTTGTGATGATGAGTATGAAATCAACAAGAATGTAAGTATTTTGTACAGTATAACATGTCACAGGCACAAACCATCAACCGAGCAATCCAACCATGCGATTCTCCAACCACTCATTCAACTCAATGCTCCAATGCGTATTAGCTTTAAAATATACTTCTTCATTACTGAGTTTTGTACATGTTTGAAAACTAGTCGAAAATTTTCACGTTATCTTTATTATAAAATCGATCGCTTCATTCACTCACTCCCTCATAAAACGCCAGTAATAAGAACACTTTCTAAAAATCCTCTGAAAGATTACAACTAAGGAAAGTGAAGTCAGTTGATTAAAGTCAGAATAGCTGCGTAAAATGAAAAAATGAGTTATCAAAATAAAATGTTTTTAAAAATTTAGAGACAAACTCCTTTATGCCTCACGAAATCAACGTGCTTTTTTGCAGATCTTTTACAGAAATATTCAACGTTTCCATTTCTTTAGTGCCAATAATAAAATCATCATCACAATTTTTTGCATAGTCATAATTTATTAACTACAAACTAACTATAACAATGACAAATTTAGCAACAGTACAAACACTCCAATAAGTCGATTCAAAAAATACACAAGTTGTTTGCTTCTTTTACGTATTGTTGACATTTTTAGTATATTAAAATCAGTTTAATTAAGTCTAAATATGTACTTTTACTTTTCATGCAACAAGTAAGTCTTATGGCTGGAGAGAACACGTATAAGTAACGCATCATTTCTTGACAGAATGTTCCTTAAGAACTTCGCACCAGTGGACTGGTTTCTGTAGCTTCTTCACTGCTGGCGGTGGCAATAACAACGGGCTCACCCGTAGTCCCATACTGCTGTTGGTATTGTTCCTGAGACGACGGTAATGACTGATAATATCGTGACTGTGAAAAGGAAGGCGGAGGCGGCGGTGGGAAAGGAGCCCTACCCCTTTCTCGCCACATTTGAAAGAGTACACCGGCAATTGACAAAGTAGCCCAGACAATCACTAGCACCAAATCTGTACAAAGGGAACAAAGTAGAAGAATTGAATTGCAACAATAACTATAATGATTATGGTGGATCATGTCATCGATAGTCGTAACAAAAATAAACATATGATAAATAGATTTACAAGGATGGGTTGTCGTTTGTCGTCATCACTGATCTCTCCAAGAAGGAAAAGAACAGTGAAAATTAAACACTGAGACACATCATCAAAATTATTGTAGCCCATCATATGAAATAGTTGCGTGCCTTCAAAAATTTCACACATATGTAACTTATACTAACCAGCTACCCTCTATGTGATGCAGGGGAACAATAAAAATGTAATAAGGGACCATCTCTTTATTTTGTGAAAAGGTACCATTGTAATTGTAACAATCATCCTCACGCCAATGCCGTAAAATGATAATGATATATACAGCGACAATAAATCAGCCTCTCGTTTACCTGTCGACGGGGAAACTGGGCATCTTATGTCAACACTTTTGATAACAACGGCCATAGTGCTTCGCTAAGACAAGAAGTAAATCCTTATTGTTGGTACAATTCACGTACAAATGTATAACGCTTATACAAACATATATATGCATAGCAAGAAAAGAATCATTTCTTTATACAAAAAAAGCACGCGGTTTACGTATGATATCCATAGCCATATCGTTATTGTTGTTTTTATTATAGTGATGATTATCTTGATCTACCTCTATTGTTGTTTTGCTTTGCCTCTTCTGCTAATCTTCCTTTAGAAATACAATAATAATACGAGGACAGGAGCACTGAGTTTGTACATTGATAAAAATGAATAATGTATGTACACTCATTTTCGATTTTTATGAGTTGGGTTGCGTTTTTCGTTCCCCATGACAAAATTCTCCAAAGGTGGCAAGTAACAAGTAGGGAAATCCTATCTGCTCACTTTGCATAGCTCACTAACAGACAAATGATCCATGACCCAAAGTCAGTCATGCGTATGCGTTGAATACCCCATATCAATGGTATAAATAATAAAATATAAACTGAAACACGTTTTTTCACAATATTTCTATATTGCAAACACATTGCCGGGTTTTGGTCGTTGTACATATTTTCGCCTGATACAAGTACCTATTCAATCACAAAATGAATATTAATACTGCTTTGGCGCATTCTTATGTAACCGTATGCAATGCATTGCAATGATAGGAGTGACTGATATATTGCGTTTATGATAACTGATAACAAGGAACTTCCAGATTCTTGCATTGTTACGATGAAAAAACAAACATGCTTAACACTATTTTTACAGTAACAGTAGTAAATTTATATGTTACTGTAAGTTACTGTAACACACATACACATATAAACAGTGTAACTTTTACTGCTGATGAGTTTTGCCTAGTATATACCCAAATTGATAATAAAGGTTAGTGATTTGAACCCAGGAGATGTCCAGTCCAGATTATATCACAACGAATTTACTAAATATACCGACAAGTCCGCCTCTTACGTAACCTTTTAAAAGACAAAAGAATAATAGAAAACTTACAAGTTACCTACCGGGAAGATTATCTACTTTGTTCCCTATGTTTATTTTTGTAGGCATTGATTATGGTTTTTCGGCGTCTTTTAAAGTGCATATCTTCATCATGATCCTCATATCGTCATAATGTGTATCATAATCAGCAGCAGAATACCTTTCATTGAAAACTACTTACAATAGATGCTTGAAATGAACTAAAGGCTGTCCAAAGTTGATGACAGCCTTGTTAACTAAATTCTGGAGTTTAGAGGCAAAGTCTTCAGTGTCGTGCAGGTTAATTTGGACTCTACTTTATTCCGACTCAGTTGGGAAATCTGTTGTGGGCATATTGACAAGTTGTACCCCTTTTTTGTAATGACGAGATGATCATTTTATGAAGATACAGATGTATTTCGTTCAATGTACTAACAAGAAACGAGTGAAATATTACGGGGCAATGCAAGAAACAAATAATACTACATTCATGCTTTTCTGAACACTATAATGATTGCCGTTCTGAACGCTGGATTGTTTCGCTTTTGTATCGATCAAAATGATGGAACAGTAAACAAATAAATGTAATGATAATAATAATGATATGCCTGTACGAAACCATTATTTTTAATGATGTGACAATTTGACGATGAATATTCTTTATGTCCCAGGCTTAGTACCGATGCAAATCTAGTGTACGAAATGTACATATATGTTGTCACGTAAATCATATTTCATATTGTGAAATAATAGTAGCAATATATCAATATCTATTGTTTATGGAACGTATGACAATAATTATATGATGTGGAATACACATCACTACTTACCTTTAGTCTGGAAGGGAGGATCTACTATAGCCGTTCGAAAATCTGAACTGGTTGCTCTTCTCAAAATGTTCAAAACAATAAACTTCAAATTAGCTCCGACATAGTGGTCAATTGGAAGAATAAACAGATAGGAGCCCAAAATAGAGGATACGAGTATGCTTGTCTGAAAATGTTTCAAAGGAGATACAAATTGAAAATACATGATTAACGATTAGATATTTTCAAAAATAAAAACTTTTGCATGAATTTCATAAATAAAAGGATGTTGTTTAAACAATTTGTCTGGATACGCTAAAACACACTTGGCAATTGTGAAATGGTTAACAAAGCATACTGGTAATAATGGAACAATTAAATATGCTGGTTATATGCTTCTTGTTTACTTTACGTGCTCTTTCTGCTACTGATCATCAGATGTCAATCAGTGAACAATAAAAAACAACAAGATTGTTTCCAGTTGCAGTAAACACATAATTCATTGGTTTTTATATTTGATATCTATGTAATAGTGTACGGGCATTTGGAAATCCTCTATGTTTCTTCCAAGTATTTATACATGTTCGTCGGCTTTCTGTGTGAAAAAGAGATGAGTTGAGAAAAAAAAGTTTACAAGACGCTTGCACAAAGCAATCATCAAGTTTCTTCCTCAAATATCTCCTTTTTATATAAATTTTTTCAGAAATATCTGATTTTTCTGCTACTCACTGTGACTACTCGCATCACCGCATAATTTTAATGGTTTGTTTGTATGTGATACACTACTTGTTTCTTTCGCTATCTCTCCGAAAATAAAAATATGATAGAAACGGATAGTTTATTACCAAACTGATGATTCAAGTAGAAAGACAAACAATCAAATTATAACTTGTTAAAGAAAACAAAAAAGACGAAAACTAACATTTCGATATTAATGATGGAAAAGGATGTTATTTCGTTTTCTTTCGCTCTTTATTATTTGAAGTTATGATTATCATTTTCCCCTCAACGAGCAACTACTACATTTCACAGATTGTTTTAGATGCCATCATATAAACTGTTGTGCGTGATGACTTACCAACTGGGCAAAAGAAATTATGGAAAGTGGGACAGCAAGCGTAAGGCAAACGTAAGCCAACCAGAAAGTCAAATCATCCTTGAGTAGTGTGATATCACCTGAAATAAATCAAAAGAGAGCAAAACAAATAAGTCAAAAGTTAGCTACACAATTTGGTCTAGTGTCGCTTTTACTGCGACCCGACCGTTGTAGTCATTATTGCTAATCAGTTGACCGTTTCAGATCCAGTTCCTCTACCTGAGTTTTTCTAACAAGAAACTGTACATTTTGCCACGGAAATTTTCCAAATCGCTATTATATCATAAGATCTAGTTTATTTCCCAAATCTAATTTTGTTTTCAAAGATATAATCATGTTTGTCAAAAAAGAGGGAAAATATTGAGCATTCTGTTCAACTCAATATTTTTCTAAGCCCAACATACATACATAAGTTAAAAGTGATTTAAAAAGTAGCATGATATTTTGTAGGATAAAGCAAATAAGAACATGAAGAGACAAAACACACACACGAAAAGCAAACATAGCTTTTATTTTGATCGTAATGACAACATGACAAGTTCAAAAACGTTTTCTCTAGTTCCAGCAGCATTTTCATCTTGTCAACTCTCTCTTTCTCTCCAAGCGAAAAAAGTAAAAGCAAAGGAAAGACAAGTGTCCGACAAACTATGTAACTATTTTCGATGCTCTCTTTTTTTCCTTCCGACCCTCTCTCTTCTCTCTTGTCATCTTGTGTTCTGTCCTCCCTTCCCAACTATAAGCCAGTCAGTCATTCAATTCATCCTGTGTCGTGTCCCTTTTTCAGCTCAGTCAACAACTTTTTATTTTGACAAAAATAAGTAAACAAAAAACTGTATTTCTGTCCACTAAAGCAAACTGGGGCCACCGTTGTCCTTACCAGTCAGTTACCACCACACCACTGCCTACCGTCGCCCCCACTTTTCCCAATGCTTCTGGCTGTTTTTCATGTACATACAAACCAAACAAATTTGTCAATATTCCAAGTTAGGTTGTGTGGTTATAAGGAAGGAGTCACTAAAATTGACATCTTTTACATCAACTTCTACAACATGCAGTTATACTGACTTGTTATACTGAAAACTATAACTTGAAAATAAAGAAAATGACAATCCCATGTCCCTTTCTCCACTGTACAACTAATGCACTGTAACCGTTATTATTGTGATTCTGTTGAAGCAACTTATACATATCTCATTGCAACAACCAGTAATCACGTCAAATGTTTACATCATCAAATGGCTGACTGTGAAAGCAAGTCCACTAGTTTATCATGTCATAAAGCCTTATTCAGTCAGTAAAATGGTATCTTGATATTTGCAGCAGGACATACCCACAAACATTACTAGTTATATCAAAGAAAGCAGTGTGTAGCGCAGTTCAGTGACTTTTCAAAGATGCTAGATTCAACCCTTTTCCTTCTTTCTTTTTTTCCAAAAAATAGACAATTACCAAAGACTACTCATCTCGGCCCACTACACTGCTCTTTTCTTTGTGATGTGGCACCGCATGGCAGTTTATAATGACATGGTATGACAGGGAGGCAAAGAACGTATACCAGTATAGTAGTCACAGTCACCTCTTCTTGTCATTTTCAATATGATTGGTAGAGAAGCTAAAAAAACCAAACGAAAATCCAGAGAGGAAAGTAACTATCATCGCCTCTGTATAAAAAATAAGACCAAATAAATGCCAGGGCTACTTTGACATGTTTTTCCCCTGTTCGGAACAAAACTCTATGTGAATCGTAACTTCTATTCATCTGATACATTATCATCATCTTCGGGATGATACATGTTCTCTTTCATCTTTTTTTTTCGAGTACTCGCCACTTCACTGCTCTCACTCACTTCATTTTTTTCTCCTCAGTAAAACTTGTCAACAAACTACACTGTACGAAAAGCGGTAAAAAGTGGTATTAAAAAGTGAAAGCGTACACAGGTCACTGTTTGTGTTTATTTTGGCCTGTAGCATGTAAAAAGCGACGATGATCACGATTGTTGTTGTATTGGGGCTTGATGTTCATTTTGAGTTTTTTTCATAAAGTTTTCAATTTCAACGAAATAAAGAATTACTCATTTTACATTAAATCTTTTTGCTCAAAAGTGTTTCAAACTCAATCATGCTATGTAGTATGACATCTAATCATCATATAAGAATGTATATGTGCGTATGATTATGTATGACGGTAATCATTTTTGTCTTATTTAAAAATTCAACAGAGAAAAGTTTATGACCGCTTTTGAACCCTCAACCTCTTAATTCTCGAACTCGAATTTGTTCATTTGACTCTCTTATGAAATAATAACTGTTTGTTTGATCATGGAGATTTCATAAGTGCTCTCTTGAATCACTGTTGACTGTAGTTTTTTCTCTCTTTTCATTGCATCTTGAATATATAAAACTATAATGTATATACATATGCATGGTTCTCCATCAAGTAACACATAAAATGGAGAATCGAATGAATTCATGTACGATTCAACAACGTCAGTGTAATAAGTACACATACAAACACAACTTCCCTTCGGCTTTCGCTTTATGCCCTCCAAAAAGCAATCTCGTCCGTCCTCTTATACTCTTTCAAACAAACAAGATTTTCTCATTCTCTCTCTCTTTCACTCGTAATAACATCGCAACTCACAAACGGCCCACACAACAAAAACGCCGAAGACGGAAAAGAAACGCGAAAAGAAAACTTTTCATCTAGAACGACCCACTCCACTTATTTCTTTTCGTCAGCACTAACCAATGAATGTGTCCCACCGGCAGTTCATCATCATCTTATCATCGTTTTGAGATCATAAGCGCGTGGCAAGCAACAATAGGTACATGTCATTAATGCCGTCGTATTTTAATCACAAAGCGTTCTCATTCCTGCTAATTCATAACATCAAGATTTTGTCCTTACAAAATTAAGGTAAATTGCAAAATTTGAGTAAAGCAGACCCTACAGACTATCACATTTGCGGTAAATTATTGACTTTACTTCGCAATGTTACATTAAGACCTTTCCCATTTCAAACACCGCCCGCACACGCCACACACAACCAGAAAACAAAAAGCTTTCGTTTTATCCTCATCATCATGATTATGATGATAATTCAACATGCAAAACGAATACACTTAGCAAGAATGAGTTCCGAAAACTGACAAGTGGGACTGTTAAGTGCAGTCTAGTCTCATGTCTTTTTCTCTCCTTCTTTCCATTATTCGGCCGTTTTCAGTGAGCCCGTCATCATCATAATCACAATCATCACAAGCGAAGTAGTCATCAAGTCAGTCATGTCATGCCACTTAAATTTGCTTGCTTTGCTGTTACTTTACTGATGTACTTTCACATCTCCCCTCCTTTCCACTTTACTTTACCTAAAAAAATAATAAATAAATAGACAACATGACTAAATGGAAACATTTTCTCTATTTACTACGACCGCCACCACGGTTACTCCTGCTGCTGCTACTGTTGTGTGACTGTAGGCTGACAAGAAATAATTACATGTTTCATGTTGCGCATAAAGTGCAACCTTTCCACCCCTTAAACCATAACAACCAATAAATCATCCCTCAATGATGCACCACCACCACTACTACTACTACTTACTACTGCCATCAGTACACTACAACAACAAAAACACAAACAACAGGCAAAAAAGTTCTGCTTGGATGAGTTCGCCTTATACATATTTGGCACAAAATATATAATTATTTTCACCATTAGCGTCATCATTATCATCTCTTCTTTCTTCGTACTCTGCTTTGTTACTTTCTTGTTTGTTCCGCTGCTGCTGTGCGAGATACGCAATAACATCAAGCCTTTTTACACAAACATATATTTAGAACGAACATGACGGCTCATTATATCATCATTATTATGCAATAATAGTAATTGCTACTGATTATCGTCGTTGAGTATGAGATGCCGTTTAGTATGTTGTAAACTTTATGCGTTCTTTATGTTTTAGCAGAAAAAGAGAAGACAAACGGTTCTCTAATGAAGAGCGTGATCTAATGAACATGATTATGATCATCGCATCACTTTGATTTCACAAGCCAAATTTCGTATTCACAGTCACATTCAATGCATCGCGTTGCTCATTTTCCTTCTCTTTCTTCCTCATCTTCACACACACGGTCGTCAACGTGGCACTCAAAAAGAATCTTCACAAAGTCAAAGGGACACTTGTAAGAACAAGAACAACACAACTGCATGCATAACTAATATTTATTCTAGCTGCTCAAGTGTCCTTTCCTCTAAACACAATATTTGTAATCATTTTCCATCTACATGTTATGCTCTCATATTTGCTGTAAATTAGGAACATGAAATTTTTTCCACTGCTGTCGTTGGGGAAGAGTGTGTTCGGTGTTCGATCAAATTTGTTACACATTAAAGGGTTATTAGTAGAAAATAATTTTTTACCGGCAGTAGTAGGAAAGAAAAAGATAGGCAAAGAGAAATGAATGTATAATGCGTGATATCAAAGAGGTTTCTTCTATTATCATCGTTCATTTAACTAGAGTTGTACACACGGCTTTGCTGCTGTTACATAGTTTGTGTATTTCGGTCATTGAGTCGCGTGTTGATGTCCCATTAAAAACATGACATTAAGATAAGTGGCGGTGGAATGGTAGTTTGATGGTATTTGGATGATTATGATGATAGTTATATATGTATTACGTAGGCTCACCTAAAATTGATGTACTGTTGAATAATAGCAGCAAGGGCAACTCGTATTTTTTGTACCTATTTGTTTTTGTTTACTTGTATTTACTATTTTCCTGGGATAAAATGCACATCCGGAATATACGGAGAAAAGGAACTGGGGAAAATGGACTCATTAATTACCTCAAAATGTATTAATGGATGGCAATAAGTTTTCTTGACAACGACAAAGGCAATATAGCAAAAATAAAAGAACAATAAAAACGATCAGCTTAACAAGAATGGAAATTTTTCAGAGCTTGCTAAAATTACAAAGCAAAAGGCAATCTTGGCTCAAAGCTTGTTAAAGATAATGGCAATGCTTAACCCTTTTACTTGAAATAATAGCCAAAGCAATAGTTCCAAACTAGCATATTGCGGAGTTGTGATTATCATGTCGTAATGAAATGATGTAGTTCAAACTAGATAAAATAAATGAATAAAGCAAAAAGGAACAAGAGAGACTTACCAAGTGGCGTATAAGCCACAATGGACGCAGCCAACGAGCCAAGTAGTATAGATGCTAAGAGGACTGGTGCCATTGGGGAGCCGAATTTTGACCAAAGAGCTAACCACAATGCACCTCCCAGGGCACCGACCGTTGTTGAACTAGTCCCGGCCACTGTGTATGTGTAAAACCACAAAAGTCCCTAATGAGATCTGACAGACCCTTCCAAAAATGTTCATCAAGCATGACTAAATTCTCTCTCTCTCTCTGTCTCACTCTCATCCTCCTTCAAAATCCGACCAAGCTAACTGTTCTCGCTGAGCTAGCATGCAAGTAAACATATAAGTATGCCATAATGCATGTATCTCTATAGTAACTGCATCATAACTATGGTTATATAAGATTATCATTAATATTTCACATTGCCAAATGCCAACTAAGGCATTGTACATATGAAAAGACACACACACACATGCCTTTCCATAAAATATCCTTTTCAACTTTTCTTAAAACAAGGTTTTCTTCTCCAGCAGCCAGCTCGCCTGAGTCTGACTCTAGTCTCTTTGCTTGCTTGCTCATCTGAGTGAAAAAGTGACAAGCTAGAAAATGCATGTCTTCACAGATTTTAAACCTGGTAAACCTAGCTACAAGATGATACATTGCTTACTTGCCAGCCAAACTCGCTTTTCTGCAGTAAAATATAAGTTTGTATGTGTAAAATAATATACTGGTCATATAGTTATAGTTTATTATGTTTTTTGCTACACAGGTTGTCTGCAACCCACGTCCAAGGATATTCTCTGACAAGCTTTATAATAATTTTAGTTTTTTTAGAAGATCGAGTAATATATCAACTAGGACTTAGAGAGAATACATGACTTACATTTGAATATAGTATATCCGTTTTACGTTTCTCGCCACGCTAGCTGATTGTAAAGTTTGCTTGGTGGCAGAAGGACTAGCGAGTGATTTAAGGCAATACAGTAATCTAATAGTAAATTTCATTGTTTCTTGCAATAATATTGTATTAAGTAATATTATAAATTATTGTACAGGGATCTATTACACTGTTATAGCTGGAGAATCATCGTGTCTGCCCATTTACCATTTAATCTGATAATAATAGACTCGCATTTTATTGCTCAAAGAAGAAGAACGGAGGATGACAGGAAGAGAGATAGTGTTTATAAATGAGAATGATGGAGGTAGGTGGATGGTGTGGTGACTTTACAAAGGTACGTGTGTGTATATTGCATGCCACGAATCACACATGTATGGCTCAATGGCAATGGTACTTCACCGAAATGCAAAAGCCAGGAAATATTTTATACGGATATATCACCAACCACCATTACCACAATCACCACTGCTGTTGTCATTTCCTTGTGATATAAAACACTAAATGCTTACTAAAAATTACAAAGTATGTGCTCTTATTCCAGACAATACATTATAATGAATTGCCAGTAGTGGTAGCTGGATACATATTTAAGTGGAAGGTACCTGTACTTCCGACTGAGATCACTCTCTCCAACAGGACGTAAAAGAGAACTGCACTCATGCAAAATCCCAGCAGGAACAGTTGGCATTTGTAAAAGCGATGACCTAGCGAGATGAGAAAGAGACCGATGAACAGGAGTCCTGCGTTTAACAGCTTTGCACCCACAGATGCTGTAACAAAAGGGAAAACGAAAAAAAGTATGATGATCACTCTCATGAAATGATTATGGATGGATGAATCCCTCTTCACTTCACAACGACTGATAATTGTAATTTACCGCGTAGGACTAGAGAACAAATACGTGGAAAATAGGAAGTACACACTCTTAAATATAACAACATGTATTAAAAAATAGTCTTCTCATTCAAATTATATTCACATTACTCAATATTACTATAATGTAAAGCTAACGGCTACAGGTTTGGGTTTGTCCCAGTATCATCGTCACCGCTACCACTATCAGTTTATTGAATGAACAAAAATAATTTCATTTTCTGAAGCGTGAGTAATTTGAAATGAATAAAGAAAAAAATGCAGCATCGCAGTGGCATACATTGAATACTGATTGACCATGCGACAAAAGACATGATGATCACAAGTATTTCAAAACATACTGAATCTGAATTGCTTTATTGTTATGAGTACGTTAAACTCGACGAAAAGAGAATGTTAATGATTCGTATTTTTTTCTGTTTGTCACAAGAAAAGTGGGTATAGGCTACACCTACATACGAAAAATTAATATTGATACATTCTCAATTTAAGTGTACATATGTTTCGAGAAAAGAAGCAACTTACCTAAAACTTGACATGATTCCTCATCATCCGGTGACTCAGGATAGCATCCAAAAGACAATGATGGTGTGTACGCCGCAGATGCTGTGAGCGTTCGAAGAATGACAGCTACCACTCTACCTGTTCCTGGATAATTGGCAAATTTCACTTTTGATGGTGGACTCCCGCTGAACTCAACCTATTTCAGGGAACCAGACACAAAACCAATAAAACGTATTAAGTTCACATAAAACACGTTAAGTCAAGTATAAAATGAGATTCCTAGGGTGTCATTTCAATGCTAGAAAAAAAATCTCGCATGAATTCATCAACTGTATGTAAATTTGTGATTTGTGACAAAAAAAGGAAATATGCAAAATCACAAGTTGCTTCTGTAATAATGATGATACGACCAAATATTACACGAATGTGTATGATGATGTGAGAGACATCATGCCAATAAAGCCGGTCAATCAAACGTAAAGTGAATGTCCTGTGTGCGTTTTAACAATAAACGCTTCTTCTTCATTATTGTCATTATAAAGTCTAATAATGTCATCATTTTTACATTTGACAATGGCAAAGCAATGGGTTACATTGGCGGAACAAGTGCCGACTCGGATGGCTGGTTAATATGAATAGAATTATGTTTATGACTACATGCCTTGTCGTGTGAAATGGAGACGGCTATTCTCTGTCGAACCAAACTTTTATTCATTTTTGTGCCTTTGAAAAAAGGAAAAATACAAACAAGAATATCGCTTCATGACCAAACGACAAGAAAAGACTTTTAAACACCAAAATCAGCAATTTATACCTACGCACAGTCAACACGGATCATGTATTTCAATGCAACTTTCAATCTCCGTCTTCCTCTGAAATATTCTTATTATATATCTGTTTTGATAAATTCTAATGAATATGAGCAAGCATGCCAAACGAGCTTTTGACAGAGTCGTCATATAAATGTGACATGCACATTACAGGGTCCACCGACCGTGTCATGCGGACGCACGTAGTTTTCTCACTTGGATGGAGTCATATTTCATTTTGTAAGCAAGCGAAAAGGTCACAGATGCTAAATTTAACACCATATATCCTTTTTGTAAAGCCAAATATCTTAATACGGGTCATAATTTATGATCATTCGTTCACAAGTTAAAAACGAATCGTACAATTGAGTATCGGCACCTTTTCCTGTAAAAATCTCCATTCAATTCAGATGTCTTGAATGAAAAAGGTGTTTTTTTTAAGTAACATAATCAAATCTTTATAATTTTTTTATACATTCATTCAAGTGCCCAAGCCATTCAAAAATGTAATGAATGTAGAAGGAGTTTTGTATGTAATATTGTAAAATTAAACACGGATGCCGACGAGGGAAAGGTTTAATGCAAAAATGAAATCATTGTCAGATCTTCAATAGCTTTTCATTCAACTTTGGTTAGAATGCAACATGAGCATATTTTTCAGCTAGAAAGTGTCGTCACTGCTATTTATTAGATTACCTTTTTCCCGTTACGCTCAATTGAGGTAAGATTGGACATGAGACGAATGCTGTCAAAAGCAGTTCTGCTTGAGAAGTCCCTTTCTTCCATGTAGTATACGTAGACGTCATATTGTAAAGGAGCTCTGTCGCATGTCGCCGGTTTAACGTTGAGAGGCCATGACCCCAAGGGGTAATCCACAGTTAGAACATCTTTCGAAAATAATGTTGGTAGGAATGGTGCAGTTTTTATTGATAACTCCATGTTACAGCCTCCTGGTATCGGAGCTAATTAATAAAAATAAATCAATGCAGCATTGAAATAGAAATTGTGTTAATTTCATTATTAAAGAACAGTTTTATAAACTAAACAATCATATGATTCCCGCAAAATGCATAGATTGTTTACCATTTGTATCGTAAAATTGGGCGATAATTAAGACAAGAACTGTAACATTGTGACTATTTCTTAAGTACGCTGAACTGGCTGGTGGGGTAATAACAACACCAATATTATATCCTGTTGTAAACTGGCCAGGACTTAATGTTTCGCTTGTTGACAAGGTAATATTGCTGAGATGGGCATGAGCTTGAATCAAAATATAACCCGTAGATGGGGGATTCCCTGACACGGTCACCTGAAGAGGCTGATTAGGAGAAAGATCAACTTCCATCGAATTCAAGGCTGGAGTGAGATTCACTGTTAAAAAGATACAATGTGTATTTTAAAACAATGAACACTGATGATGAAAATCAGTTACACACTACACTGTGTGCTAATAAAATGCACCATTGATGAACAAGCACAGGACAACGATGATACAATGTATTTTAAATGGGGCTTTTGCTCTCAGCACTCAGCCAGCACTACAAGACAAGGCAATACAATCTTTTACAAAAACCGTTCTTTGCCTTTACTCTCAATTCTGTAGCAGTGCAAGCATAGAGCAGCCGGAGTATAATGAAAATGCCGGGATTTTGAATATGGCTCCCATTTCCTAAGCTTTGCTGCTTTACTATAGCTGATAGCAAGTAAAGGTAAACCCATACCCTACTCCTCACTTGGCTCATTCCTATTGTAAAAGACAGGAATGATCTTATGACAATAATATCAAGAAGACCGAAGACCTCTCAAAAAGTTAACTGCTACAAAGCGATAATTAAAAAAGGACGCTTACCAGCAATATTTTGACTGCAAGCAAAAAACAAGATGTCTGACGAGAAGACTAATAACGTAAGTTCCATCACTGATAACATTGAAAACTGAATTTGTCGACGGGGAATTATTTTTCGAGAATTTTGCGTACATTTTTGAGGGATAGTAAATGCCATAGACTGTTGAATATTTTGAAATTTCCATGATGACATTTTCACTAGCAAACTTGTAAACTTTCAAACCATTAACTGGAAAGGAAATTTAGTATATTTAATTGATATTTAAGCGAGGAAATGCCATTATAATATGATAATTAATATGAGAACAATGCGCTAACAGCTGAGGAACACATTTGATGGCTATAGTTTGTCTGGAGAGATGATATTGGTGTGGTGGTGGTCTGGCTTTGGCTATGCTGCATTTATAAAAAAAAGGAACCTGTTTGGCTTTGTAGAATGATAAGCTAAAGACAGACCTCATGATTCCTTTTGCTTTGAGATTATGCACCTGTTTTTGTACGTTCTATCATATATAGTTGTCCTTGCCTGTAAGCAAATATATATGCTGCATTTTAATTTTCATGCTAATTTAAAGGCAAAGCTTTATGAGATGACATGTATGTCTGTATACAGGTAACTTGATAAGGTTGTAAGTTGCAAGTCATGTGCTTTTGCTTATCAAGACATGAAATGATGGATGATTAGGATGCATATTTTTGGTCATGTGATTTTTTTTGCTGAATATAAAGATGATTGGAAAACAGATCTACGATATTGAATTTCATTATTGAAAATAACATTTATATATAAGCATGTAAGTACATCAAAATTGGAATAAAGGTCAGCATAGGATCTAAACTAAATGATTTTTTCGAATCTTGCATTTTCCAGTGATATGGGAGAAAATTGGATAGTGTTTGTACTATGTTGAAATGATTTGATTATATCCACGTAGACATACATAGATAACTGATGTAGTTTATGAACTTAAATCAAGCTTACCAACCTGAGTTTAACAATGATTAATTAGTGGTTTATTTTTTTATTAAATAGATGAGTGGCTCGGCTGAAAAAGAACTCGTTCCAGAGCTGGAACGAGTCAAGGAACCACCGAAGAAAAAAACAAAATTGCAAGAAGCCAACAAAGAAGTTGGACCACAAAAAGATGGACCTCAAAAAGAAGATGGGCCTCAAAAAGTACGTATCAAATCAAATTACAAGATTTTTTATTCAAATGTTTTTCTGTTCATATCGGTCATCATGTCACCAATTTCTAATCTGTATAAAATATCTGCTTATTTCAGGTGGAGATCATGGGGCAGCCTATTGAGCGTCGTGTTACTAAGCGTCCGGAAGCAAAACCCTCTGCTGAAAAGCGGGACGTAGAAGTGGAAATCATTACACTTGATTGAGTTTGTTTCTTGATATGACTGATTAAGATCATTTTCATAGATAATAAAACATGAGTTTTGAAAAATTAACAAATTCCTTTTTGACTCCATTTACAATTATTCTAGTCTAGTTTTCATTTAAACATATCTATTTATTATAAAATGAATGTATAGTTTTAGAAAGCATTATATTTTACATCCTAATCCAGTAATTCCACTTATATTATACGTTATTCATTGAAATCATCAATTCAATTCTAAATCGGCACTGCATTGCTTAGAATTTAATTTCTACGAACATACATAAATATGCATATAACTAATACAGATTTTAAGGTTCAGATCTCACTCAGCATCCAAAACTTCGCCCAAATTTACTAAATAGCAGTAACTTTTCTACTCAATGCATGTGTGAGTCCATGCGCGCAGAAGGGAATAACAAAATCATTGAATGTCCATGTAAAAGTGTTTTAACTAACTTGAAGTGAATTATTTTCGTATCATAACGTCATAGCAATCATTATCATCATCCCTAGTCACAAAACTCAACTCGAAATTGACATATGTCTGTAATCCATTCAGTGCAATTGTTAAATCGTATTATTATTATTATTGAGCTGTGAAACTAAATAAAAGTGCTTTACAGATCTTCATCGCAACATGCATACTTTGGACTCAATCGAACAACCATACGTCTGCGTGGACTCATGACAAGTCTAATTGAGCCACATATTAAAAACACTTTCAGAATTTCTATAACAGATATGTCTATAATGTATGTATGCTAAATTGAAACTTATGCTGGCTGGCTAGCATGCATGGCATCACATCAAACGCCACAATGATGATGATATCATCAAGTTAACAGACACTCACAAACACACACACATGTGCAGTGTAAAACTCATTAAGTAACAAATAGCAGAGCAAAGCATGCAATTTTTTTCGCTCAGTGTTGTTTTCAACTCTTGCCAAGACAGAAGGAACATCATTGTCACTTGTAAATTTGTAATTGGGACTGACTGAACTCAAGTCAAGTATACAATTTTTGCAGCATTATTTTTTACCACTAAACAAAATATGTGTATGGTTCTTCAAACATTTTTTAACAAAGAACACGCTTACTTACTAAAAAGAAAAATCCATGAAGTTATCATCATCATCATTCAAGTAAAGCAACATCTCTCTAAAAGCTTGTTGGATTTTCATGCAGAAAAAGGAACGGTGAAGAACAAGTTGTGTGTTGGTTTTTGGTGTATGTTAAGTGCGTGCCGTGCCGACAACTCCACAAAAGTCAGTCATTTGTTCGGCAAATTTTTTTTCTGCAAAACTGGAACCGCTATTTTCCCTACTGCTTTTACTCTCTGGATGATGCATGCCAGTAGACTTTAGTAGTGCCGTAATTGTGCAATATATTATTACAATGCCATCATCATCATAAGAAAAGAAGTCAGCAAGAGAAAGGCAAGATATATACAGGACAAAGCTTGCATAATACAAGGCAACTTAACAAGTACCACAAGACAAGCAAAGGGTGTGTATATGGACGGATCGATTATTTCCATTTCCATCTGCTCCTTTCTCTCTCTCTCTCTCTCTCGTCGTGAATCCGTTCACTTTTCTTTTTTTCACTTTGTCTACTGTGGTAGCTCTCTGTAAACTCCAGTAGTAAACAGTAGAGTGCGAGTTAGTTACACAACGGCTTTGTATTATCATCACATCACAAATTACTTGGTACACATACAATACAAATACAACAGCCACCAAGAAAATCCATACATGCATCTCATCTCGTCTTGTAAACTAAACCTTTTTGTGTATGTTCATTCTCCTGTCTCACCAGCGCTCCTTTTCGCTCAGACTCCCTTGTTTATTATACGCACGCCATGTGAAGATGAACAAAGTATGCCTTATATTCATATAAAAATCATCATTACAAGCCAAAGCCAAGGCTGACTAGGGGTCTAGGAAAAATAAGGACTTGGACTGTTTAGATCTCCATCTGGATCTCTGGACAGATTCAGCTGGATACTCCAGATATATATACATGTTACACGCGTATCAACCTACATGGATGGAGAAATCGACTGGATGGATATATATAATGCTGTTAGTGGTACTGGCAAGTAGCTAGTGATCGTCTACATGGAACATTATCAAGGAATCGGCACAACAACACTGTTAAAGCCAAAGCAGACCAACAAAATATCTATCCATTTTTGTGTGTAAAGGAAATACACAATATTTGAACTCTTACATAACATATACATTTTATGCTGCACACCAAATATATTTAGGAATAGGGTGAAAAATGGACATTATATCCCAATTGCCACTATATAACCCAGCATAACCATCATCGTCCCTTTGAAATCTGACGACGGTTGGATTTTTGGTTTGAAATACATGTAGGCACACACTGAGAATAATACCTAATACCTACGTAGAGCATAACACATAGTGACTGAGTGCCGAATAAACCTACTCGTCTGCTTTTCGTTGCGTCCTCGTGCCTGTCGATCTGGCTCTCATCCTCTCCTCATAACAATATTTCCATATACGTTCAAAAAGGCTCTTGGAACAAAACGGGAGTAGAAATAGAGCAGTACTCCCAGTCCAACAGCAGGAAAGGAATGTATGTATACTTTATTTAGAAAAAGGCTTAAAAATATACTTGCAGACCGATATCTCTGTATAAATATAACACTTTTTTGGTGTGTCACTGTGTGTGCGCCCGTATGATTATTATTGCTCTCATATAAAACGCATGTGTGTGTAAGGTTTTTGTTCAAAGGCAGGCCATGCCAGACATAGAGGCTCACAAAGTACAGTTGTGTTACGTTGTCTTCCATGGAAAATAATATGTAATATTTTTTTAAACGAGCAAGTTAGAGAGACAGAAATATATATATCCAAATAAAGCATATAAAAGGAAACCATATCATGCTCCCAGCTTTCAACAGTGTACTAGGGTAATGGATACATGATGATGATAGTTCTAATACTGCCACCAACACTACTGACTGATTATAACTAACTATGTGTAATAATAAAAGAATAGTCATAGTTATATAGATATATAGAGATACAATAAATGTGGAAAAAATTATATACTAATATTGTCGTGATGTGCAAGAATATGTACATTTAAGCCTGGGACACAATATGCATTATAATACAACATACTAACATACAAAAACAGTTTCATCTGACAGAGGAGACGATTGCGAGGTAAATAATAACAAGATTGTTATTTTTCTTTGGGAAACTTTTTTGTTTTTGCTTTAAAGAAAAGTATATTTCAAGTTAACTATGTGATTATGTAACAATTTCAAAATATTGAAACTGTTCGGCAAATGATATTAAAATCAAGTTACTTTTTTGCCGAATATAAGAAGGCAGCAATACCTATAACATTCCCCGACTGAGTATTCAATGTTACCGTTCGTCCACTTACATGAAAAAATTAATTCATTCAGTAAAAAATATAACTGCAGTGGTTGTGATTGATTGTTGTTGTGCGTGTACATAATGCATTTTCTACGAATTAGTCATTTATCGTGATTTTATTATTGTAAAATTACATTCCAAATTTAACTTAAGAAAATATGTGTAAGATAAATGTGTTTTGCAGTGAGTAAAGTGAAAATGTGAGAAAAATCGTATTTGCACTAATGATTGCAAATTTCTGTAGTGAGTATTAAGTAATTGAAGCGTTTGTGCACACTGCATTTTTTTTGTTATATATGACCTTTGAGAAAACTGTGTCATCAAAGAGTGGTATGGCATGGGCAAAGATCAGGAGCTAATTGAAGCTGCGAGGAACGGTGACTATCCCGTTGTTGAAAAGATCCTCAGTCAGAGAGCGAAACGGAGTGGACCACTTGCAAGGTGAGAAAATTAATGTTTGTAATTTAGTTTAGTGTAAAGCTAATTTGACAAGTTTACACACAATATTTTGAACTGTATCATTTTACATGTCATAAACTTCGTTATTATTGACACTTTAACGTAATCATTCATTCCTTTCCTTCTCTACTTTGTTTTTTCCCTTCCCGACTAATCTAATACTAATGTGCATTTATAATTTGAAACTAGACAACGAGAGATAATTTGCGTCACTTTAATGTTCAATAATTTATAGCTGCATAGTGCTAAAATACGGTAACAATTTGCTGCCACGTTGCATTCTGAACATGCGATCGACTATAATTGCCTTAACCAATTATAGCACATAGAGACATTAAGATTAGCAATAAAACAAATGATTGGCAACCAAAGGAAAGCATTAGCAAAGACATATTACACGAGCTAAGGCGGAGGTAGTCGAATAATATGCAATGATTATTACGCCTTGTCTCCCTCGGCCTCTGGGTTTTTGCATCCAATATCTACTGCACATTATTGCAGTGCACTAAAACTAATAATCATGGATAGTTATAAATACCTAGAAATGGGTGAGTACCAAAATGACCGTAATCGGCACTTCTCAATTCATTATTTTGTGACCAACAATTTCCGTTGTAGTAAATGGTTTGGTTATTACTCAGCTATGATTGCTAATTGATGATACCACCGTGCGCTGCGCTGGTACTTAAAATACTTCAGTAGTGGCTACTGCCTTTCATTTTGTCTACTTTGAAAATGACTCATTACTTGTCTTTCTTCTTAATTGTCATATAAAGCAAATGCGCTTGGCATTCTTTGTGCATGAGAGATCAGGATTACTAGCTGATTGCGAATTATTTGTGAATGACGAGCTAGTAAGTTTTTTGTGAATGAGTGAGGAAAACGAAATATGAAACCTGTTTTTCCTTATTCCATTTCAAATACAAGTTGCAATTGCAACGACAAGAAGGTGCATGGCACATGCGAAAAAATACTTAACTATTTATCTATGTATTCCGTTTCAGTAATTGCGATTGTCATCATTTCTTTACGTCGAGATATAATTTCACCGGCATACGTTATTTACGTCAAATTATCACTTTTATCACTAATAGAGATCAGCATCAAGCACAACAATAATTATGTTACTTATGATTATGAACATGCCATGCGAAAGTTCACCTACGAAAGTTGCAAATTGCACTGCAGCATGGAAACAAAAACAACTTAAAAACTTTTCTGAATTGCATAACAGCTCAGCTCATCATCAGAATTATCATTACTTTAGCAAACGAATTCTACAAAAAATGCGTATGAATGGCATCATTTTTTTTACCGGTATTGATGAAACGTTAACGCTATGTATTCTTCATATCATAAGCAAACATAGTAAAAGATGATAGTTCATATTTTTTATTAACAAAAACAAGCAGATAGGCCAACATTGCCAAATCATCACGGTAATGCAGGTCATCATCATCATTATCAAATACCATACAACTCGCTCATCATAAATTCTAAAACATTTAAATTCATACTTTTTTATATTCCAACTCATGAATTTTCACTTAGGTTAATATGAATAACTTACATTAGTAAGTTTTTCAATCCCACGTTAACAATACAAAGGTTGTACCCATACAGACATTCAAAATTTATGAATGTTATGTACCTTTGCTGTAGGTCAAGTAGTAAGTTTTAGATTAAACAATATCATGTCATTCATGTTTTGGTGTTTTATTGCACCATCGCAAGAAACGGGAACAATCGTCAATGCTGTTTTAAAATATTTATTTTTAACTCCAATTTTTGCGCATGCACATATGCAAACAAATTCACTATCTGCCTGCCTTGCCACGAAATAAATTGTGAGTTGAGTAGGGTGTAGGGTTAATACGTAACATTTTCTTTATTCACGTTCAAAATGCAGTATAGCAAAGTTCAGTCAGTCATTCGCTGTCGTCTCGTGTCTTATCTTAAATTGGCAAAGCTTAGATTGCCGTTTACATGAATGCTTTGATTATGATTTTTTAAGTATGTACATGAAGAGCTGATAAATAAATTGTACTTATTTTAAATTTTGCATGGCTTATAATATCTAAAGTACATAAACATACATGCATTTGTTAATACCATTTTAAGATAATTTATCACCATGATTATTAGTATCTATGTGTGATTTATGTATGAATTTGTTATTATCATCTCGCAGAACAGAAAATATATTAGAGTTGAAGGCTGCGCAAGTACATTTTGGTTATATTTTATTACTTTCTCATATCATCTTACAAAGTATCATAATGGTAATCTGTGTTTTCAAAATGCAAGCCGTGTTTACAACACACCAAGCCACCACAGAAATGATATGGTAAATGTTGAACGCGTAAGTTAAAGTAAATAAATAAGTGTTATGATTTTATGACGATTAACGTCCAATGACAAAGCAGCTCTTTGTACAAGAATATGAGTCATTCAGAATAATTTTTTATTGTCATTATAAAAATTGAATATGAAATATGAATGCACTCGATTGAAGATGATATATTCTATTGAAGGTAATTTTTTTCAAAAAATAATGTCATTCTATCTCGTTTTAAGAGTTGACACAATAAATTGTCAGCGTTAATGCTATATATTTATTAGCCTTGCGGGAGTTTTTCTTATGATTCTACTCTATTGTATTGCCATTATATGGCTATAAATTTTTTTATGCAGAAGCCGTAATTAGTGCATGTGAGGAAAGGTGCATTAATCTCGTGAAGATTCCTACGATTGATGTCATAAATAATAGGTAGGTACACTCACTGGTTTTCGTCATAAATGATTTGAAGTTCAGCAAAGTCAATGTAGTGCGTGGACTATTAGTTAATATTATTTACTCTCGCATTATATTATTATCACATTCTTACATGAGAAATACTCAAATAATGTTGTAAAGTCACACTAATGAGCGGTATACACACTATTATCAACATCATCGCGTGTACAATTAATCTAGAAAATGGCAATAAAAAGTCGTCCAATCAGATGGACGAGCAAAATGTTGACAGAGATATCAAGTAAGAAATAACCTACGAAGCTCAATGTTAGTGGTAAAAATAAACATGTTTACAATAATTTTGCGGGAATGATATGTAACATGGTCGGTTTGCATATCAAAAAATTATTACTGTTATTATCAATCATAAAAAAGTGTTATTAGTGAAGGGTAAGGGCAGGACAGATGTCAATTTATTTTCTTATTTGAGTATATTGTATATACAATATAGCAAAATACTGATTTTCAGGTGAAACAAAAAGCTTTTATAATTGTAAAACTGTAGAGAAGTAGATATGAGGTAAACATAACTAAAAATTGCCACAAGAGCTTGCTAGATTTAAAACAGTTGCAATAAAAGTATCCTCAAATGTTAAATACATTTTTTGACTCCTTTACAGGTAAATGTGTGTCAAACTTCGATTCGATCTAAATCACTCGAATAAAGCAAAAAAGCATGGAATCAAAACAATCCTTAATAAATCCTAATTAGTCTCTTCATATGCATTAAAATGGCTAGCTGGTCATAAAATGAAAGACTTGTAATAAAAAGAGTATTTTTCCCACTTGGCGAATTACAGCATAAATATATTTCATACAACAGTTTTGTTCCCTAAAACTCTAGCAAAAAATTTGTTCCCGTGGAAAAGTAGCGTCCAAATTATTAATGCAGACACTATAAATAAAGAGCACAAAAAACTACAGTGCATCGAAAGGAACAAAAGCTGGCGATTTAAAAGATGCATGCTTGTACATGCTGTATTGTACTTGGCACTCAAAGAACTGAAGGTTCCTGTCCCTCACTGATTGCACAGCCTGTGCCGTTTTCTCAAATT
>JAQFZG010000970.1:0-24815 GCA_034695465.1 Entomobrya nicoleti | reverse complement strand
ATTTTTACATTTTAGTATGTATACACCGACTTTTCCTTGTGGTCTTCGTTCCTTGAAGTTTGATAGGAGTGATCCAATATTTAATATTTTTATTTTTTAAGCCTGAAAAATGTACAAAATATTTCTGACAGGAATGAAAAGTACCGCGTTTTGTTGCATTTATGCAATAGTAATAGCAGACTTATATTTATAACGCCTCATCTATAAGAATCATCTTTTTTATTTTTACGAATTCAGTTCTTTGAAAGGCGTATACTTTCGGTTAGGCTAATGCTTGGAACAACAATTCACCCGACAAAACATTTAAACTGTGAAGTAAAGCTTACCATTTGCATAAGAATCACATGAATACTTATGTAGCATACATAATTTTTTAAATATTAAAGATCATTTATAGACTTTCTACGATGATATAAATGCAAAATACATGCACACCAACTCTATTTTAACCTCTTTTCAAATTTTATATCTTCTGTCTCTCCTAAATTTTCGAGATTCTTCCATTAAAGTTTACTCCTTCAGTAACGTACACTGTATATGTTTCTAATGTATACAATTAATCGCAAGTGAAAGTGTACACGCTTTAAACTTTCTCCGTTTTTTGCTGGGATCATATCATAGCAATCATGTTTTCATTCATTTTCAACCAGTTTAAAGATTCGTGTGTTTAGTAACTATAATTGGCAGAACATACAAATTTCCAGTAATTTATTTTAGCTAGAAAGTAAACAATAAAATGTTTGTTTGTTTAAATTTAGTTTCTGTGAAATCCGAACTTGTATTCCAAAATATGTTTTACCATATTAGCCAAGGTTCAAAATTACCCTGAAATGAAAGACGACCACAAGGTTGCAGCAGCATATAAGCAACTCCTTTTCAAATAGTATACCAATTTTACGTAGTATTGTAATGGCTACTTTGTCGGTTAGTGTAGCCACTGAGTAATAAATGATTTATGTATATCAGTTTCACAATTGGAATATATTTGTAGCATCAAAGTATATGGTAATGCAGTATACAGTGATTGTGATTAAGTATACTTCATTTTTTTATGCGCTGAAATTATGAATACTACCCATTAAACAGGGTTCTAAACCATTCCTCGCTAGAATGAATGCAAAGAGACTTTGCATAACAAAGCTGATGTGTGCTAAACTTGTATCCCATATTGCAACACAACACCCACCCAAAAGTACCAAATGACAGAATAGTTCATAACGATGAAAGAAAAAACCAATGAGCGGTCTGGTCTGTACGAGCGATACAATTATTTTTGTTTCCTTTGTATCATGTCATGTCCTCTCGTGGTATTAAGGGCTAAATCCAGAAACCTAAGCAAAGTCATTAATCATGTCAGTTGTACATCCTAGATATTTAACGCATAGATAATTTCACTACTCGTCTCGTCAGTTTCTCCGCAGTTATTTTTTTTTGCGTTTTCTTATGTTCTCGTCTTTCACTCATTCACTCTCCGTCAGTCAGATATTAGGTAAATTAGATGAATACATATTATGTATAATGTATATACTACACAATATACATATATCTGGCAAGCTTAAAAAATGAAGAAAATAATGACGAGAAGATGGAAATAGCTTGAGTCAAGTGAAAAGAATAACTGACACAATGGTAATCGTGATATTCCCCTTTTTATGCTTTCCTGCACAAGAACAATAACTAAACCAACAAAACTGTGATTTAACTAGGTATTTGTTAGGTATTGAAAACCAAGATGCAAAATGTTGTTTTTTTGACAACAAGATAGAAGTGAGGGGGTAGTATGTATGTACTATGTACGTTGTGTATGAAAATCGGAATATTCGGAATAGTAAATTAAACAAATAAAATCAGGATTCGGGTCTCCCTCATTCGCAGATTTATGATTTGCTCTTACATGAAAAAGCGGGCAACGACACAGGACAATGCAAATACGTGAATACTAGTACCACCCATATTTGAACTTGCTTCACTTTATCAATACAACATGCATGTATTTTTATTAAGTAAAACACAGCAAAGCAGGTAACGCGTGGTAAATAAGTCACACAAATATAGGAAATTATCACCAGCACTGGTTTCCAGGGGCAATACATATTTCAAATAGAATAGAAAGTCACTTTGAGTCGATGTGTATGTTTTTCATATATGTATGTTTTTACCATATTTTCCTTAGAATTGCCATAAATAAAACATGCTTCATCATTATAATTAAAAACCTGGAAATTTTGATTTTGATCAGGCAATATTGTAATCTATAAATACAGAATAACTGTGCATACTTCTTTCAACAAAGTAGACGTAAGCAAGCAATGCTGTGTTTTTCACGAAGAGAAGGAGCCATGCAAACCACGAGTATACTTAGGTAAGAGTATCTTTGATATATTTATAATGGAAGCAGCTCATAGGAGAAAGAAAACGAATCTCAGCCTTCAATCCCTAGCATTTCTAAACAAACCCTTTCGCTAGAGATGAGATTCTATCGTCGCCATGGCAATGCCAGCTCATGTCTCTGTAACGGAACATGTCTCATCATCTCTGTCTAGTAAAGCAGCTTCTACGAGGATAGTGTACTGAGCAAAACGATTCCTCTTCTCTGCAACATCTATCTCATCTCTCTTTGCTCATCCGGCAGCCAGCATCCCTAAAATCTCAACGCCATCCCAAACTACGCTATGCTGTAATGCTGCTAGCTAGCTCACAAAAAGCGTCATGCTAAAGTGGAAGCTCAAGATGCGGAACCAAACCAGTCAGTCAACAACGCAACGCAACAGATACATTGCTGTGCGGTTGTAGTAGTAAGATCAAAAGATGTAAGGCAGTTTTATTGAGGGTGTTTTACGGAGAATTTTATAATTCACACTTTGTAAATTGCACAAAAAATAATGAATAACTATAAATTAAATGTTGTTTGCTCATTAATTTTTCATGTAAATCGTAATCAAAATCTAATCAAAACCATCAGGATAGACATTGACTCATAATCACTAATTTCTCTAGATCAATAAAAAATGCAATTTTTGAATAATAATTTGAATTTGAATAATAGTACGATAAAAGAGGTGAGATATGAAGCGATTTAAAATTCTAGAAGAACTTTTTCCAGGAAAGTAAAATTCTAAGCGATACGGTAAATATGTAGTAATATATTTAAATACAAATTGTATCACATAGCACTCACGATCAGTGTGCGCTCATATCAACTAGCATAACTTACATACTGTGTACAATATTTTTTCACACAAGTTTCCTGTATTTTATTTGTACTTCAAAATTCAATAGTGTAAAAGATCGGATAAGCGTTAATTTCAATTAAGTTAAATTTTATACGCTTCGTAAGCCAAGTAATTATAATAAAAGCTTGCTCAGAGAATTAGTACAATTTCATGTAATTCGCTTCTTTATCGTAAAACTGTCATCCCACCGTAATCCAGCATAATTACAATAATATATCCATCTTGTAAAAATGGGGTCCATGTACTTATTTAAATGTGCCATATTGTACTTACACACATAACACAAATCAACACAATGCTCTACGTCAAGTACGTGTGCACATTTGCTTTCATTAGCACGTATCACACACACACAAGTGAAATTGAAATGTGAGCACTAAAAGCTAAAAGGCAGCAACCCCTAGCACACCAAAACATATCATCATTACACACATTTAAGTATAATATGTATTTTGACGTTATACGATGTGATGACATGAGTGCTATTGCATTGTATTTATAGGTTTAAGTTAAGCTCAAATTGCATTAAGCCACGACTCCATTATTGCCTTTAGTGCACAACCTACTTATTAGCAGGCAATGTAAATGGTATTGTTGTAAAATGGCAATGAGTCATGCTAATTTCAAGCTAAATTAAAATGAATACACTAATTCAATGCAGATGCAAAAGTAGCTGTGTGCTGTATAGCTAATAAGCCCCGGAATTCTGTATCTCTCACGCTTTATTGCCTATTTTATTTGTCGCATTTATTCATTACATTTGTACACGGTACACCTATGCTTTTATCCTTCTAAACTAAAATCTGTGAACCAACGAACGATTTCATCGCGCAATAATTTTTTTTTGTACTAATGCACTCCTCTTCTTTAGATATCACAGTGTGCACGACTGACATTATACATAGAGAACACACTTGACGTAAAAGAATTAACTGTTGACAGTTTAATGAGAAGTACAAATCTTGTTCCATTGAGTCCGTGAAAGGTGTAATTTTGAAAATATCTCTCAATCAGAGGATTTGCATACATAACATTATCATTTGAAAGGGAGCAAGTGAAAGAACATTTCCTCGTTTCACTGTATAATCAATTCGGATGACACTATATGCATTAGCACGCCAAGATAAAGATTTTTTTGTAGTTCTTTGCATACATACATGCATGTAGACTAACGGATTAGGAGATAAATATGCTTATCTGAAAAAGTAGCCTTAACGTTGTAATACTTCTTTGCTTTAACTATGATGATGAGAAACAAAATGCCTTAAAAGAAGGCATTGGGATAGATTGTACATAAGATGAAATTATACTACATTTCTGCTTTCTTGTAATGGGGCAGGGGACACAAGACATAAAATGGAACAAACGGTGTAAATGAAAAAAGAGTACAGACAATATTTAAATTAAATTTTTGTAAGCCAAATCTGTATACGATTTAGAAAGCAATACAGAAAATGAGAGAAAAAGCAGCTACCAAGTTTAGTTGAGAGGGAGAGAGAGAGAGGAAAGAGCACTAGCAGACTTGCATAATAATGTATGAGTGAAATGAACATTTGTAAATGTTTCAGCTGCTGACGAAGTGTTTTGTTTCCTATTTCATCTATACTTTCTAGTCTCAGAACAACTCTAGCCTGCAATGAAGCTCGAAGAAACTAACGAAGTGTTTTTCGATTTCCTTTGCAATTCGCTTTTCCTTGCTTGTATTTGTAAATGTACTATAAGGAGGATCAGAGCCCAGAGAAACATCTTTTCCTTTTCTGTTGTCTTCCACCACAGTTCCATTTTTCGTCATGTATATTCATTGAAAACGATAATGCAAAAGTAAAATAAAAGTAGTACTAGCTGTTGTATAGTAGTGGTCTAATAGTCTAATGCGAGCTTGTGTAAATGCAAGGCATGATTCCTTAATCCCCAAACCGAAGAAATACATAAATTACTTCATTGTCTTACGTTTCCAGAAACTGTGTAAGATTTATTAGTACTCGCAAATCCAAAAGATCGAGATGGATGGATGAAATGGAAGGCAAAAAGCCAAAAATTAATCACGTCAAACTGAGTGAGCATTTATTTAAACGAGAAGAGGCACACATCACAATTTGACTTATACTACTGCTGCTATTCCATTACTACAACTTTGTACAAATTCTTCTATTTTCTCTCTGACTAGTACAAGGAAATAAAAAGTGTAAAGCCTTCTATCAAAACACAACCTTGGATATGAACAAAATGCTAGTATCTGCATAGCTTAATTTCCTTCGGAAACAGTTTTGATTAAAAACATTACCGAAGTAGCGTTTTTATGTAATAAAAATGTGTAGTAATTCGGTTCTTTGTAAGCAATTTTCGAAATTTACTCATCTGGTCAAATCATCTGTACTCCAGAGACGCAAATTTTTCATGTACGGTAAAACAGCTTTCGAATGAGCCCGTGTAAAAGCATATCAAAAAGCAAGGCCACTAGCATGCCCATATTATGTCCTTAATAATTTATATGATCGAACAGCTCAAAAAATCATATATCCATAATAGGAATCTGATGGTGTTCACAAGTTATTAGTAACTTCGAGAAATAATGTGCTAAAAATGTCTATCACACCCATAATTAATGCCATCTAAGATTTATAAAATGTTTTCATTAAAAAATATTATCCTCATAGAGTTATCAAAATCTACAATAATTTGAAAACGCACAAACAAAAACATCAAGCCACTTATTCATTTTTCTCTAAAGTCTAATTTTATCCTTTCTCTCGTTTTCTTTGTGTGTACATTTTTAACGATACTACGTGGCTAGTAATATAATTTAACAAACCTGTGGAAAGGTTCTTTAGTTTTCCTACATGCTAGTTGATGCTTTTGTGTTGTGAACTGTAAAATTGTTATGTATCATCATCATCATGATCGTCGTCATCACAGAAAATTCTTTTGATTTCAATTCATTGCACCACTCAGTCTCTCTCCAACTCCTTTCTCCCTCTCTCTCTCCTACTTGATGTGCTCCACTTCCCCTTCATTTTAATTTTCAAGTGTGCACGCGATGACGACTTCACTACTGCATGACAACTTTGAAAGAAGCGTCAGTCGTCGTGTTGTCGTCGCGTCGTCAGCGTCCTTATACTCCAAACTCCGATGTATTTCTTTTACTGGCAAAGCTAAGAGTGAAACACACTAACGCATATTATTTCCTTACATTTCATTTATTTTTGGAAAAATGAGCGTTGTGGTTTCAATTTTATTTATTATGAACAGTAAAAATATTGTATATTCTTACACAAGCATTGACATTGCATGGGTCGATGCTTATATGAAATGAATGCGAAGACTGACTCGTACGAAAATGTAATGGAGCACGATGATGATGATGACAAGGATGATGGTAAACACAAACAGAAATAATAGAGACTAGAGAGTGAAAAGAGGAAATCTTTGTGGCAAACTTTATGAAAAAAAAAACTTTTTATTAAAGACAAGTGCAGAGACACACGACGACGAAGAGAGTACATGAGAGAACGAGAGAACTTCCAAAAATGAGAAAAGAGAGAACGAGTGGGGTGCGGTTTTGGAGAGTGCGACATTCGTTCGTTTTTTGTTTTGTCCTCTGTCATTTCAATTCCAATTGTATACTCAAATATATATATTTTGTGAAAGATACATTATTATGCGTTCGCATGATTACGATTGTCCTTAGGAATTTGACTTGACTAAACAAGGAAGCTTGAAAACGCAAGAACATAAAACTCATATATCCACCACCAACAACAACAAGGAAACAGCATAGAACGCATTTATTTTGTTATGGTGGCATGTTAGGATGATTTGTCTTTTCAGATTTTGTGGTAAAGCTTGAGAGATAGAAGAATCATAAAAAAACGAAATCGATGAAAACGAATTGCGAAAGGAAAGTAAGGATGACAATATTATGACGATATGATGATGACAGACAATAAATGAGACGCGGCTTTAATAATAACCTCTTTAGACTATTGAAAGAAAAAGAATATGCATTAGCTGAAGCGTATGTGTGTGCGTGCTTTGGTATTTTTAAGGTAAGAAATACATATAAGAGTAATCCAATGGGATGGTTGATACAGCTGAAAGTCAACAAGCCATTGGGAAAATTGCGTACATCTCTTCCCGTCCCTGTTTTACTTCCATCTTGAGCGTTCATATACCTATATGATTTTTTTACAATTGATCCGCTTTTCAGATTTGAGAAAATAAAAAAAGAACTCTAGATTGAATATGAAATGCGTTATTATTATTATTTTTATTAGGGTCTCGTCAGAAAGTACTTTATAAACATGCTCTGTTTAACTGAATCCTAGTCGTAGCCGTGCATCCGTACACACGGTGTCCCTATAACTAAACTAAGGAATGTGAAGGGCTTTGTCTTATGGGGTCGGGTTCCAATCTGGGGTATATGATTACTCACCTTTCCACGACACTTTCCACTTTTCCAGGGGGGAAATGAAATCGTGCAATGGTTTTAAATCGTTGTACCATGTAGAGGTTTAGATTCCAAATTTAAATTTTAAGTACTACGTAGCCGGGAATGGCGTGAAAAGCCTTCTTTTCTAATTTCAACAAAAATTGGTAGTTCAAGGTGTAGATTCCGAGTTTAAAGTCATATTTTAATTTTGTCTTTTTATACTGACGAGTACTTTCTTTAATCGTTACAATGATTTATTATTACCATTATTATGTTTAACACAATAAACATACTTATAACCAACCGTATAAAAATCTATAAACGGAAATCTTCTGGTATATGAAGTTTCTTGTTATAGAGTTTTAGAGTGGAAAAAATGCTGAAAAGCAGAGCCACGATGAACTGCATTGATTCACCGATGAAAATGATGAAGGGAACGCACGCAACGTCTAAAAACCTGTTTTAGTGTTATTATTATTATGATGGTGATCATCGTCATCGTCATCAGGATCATTTATATATATGTATGTACCTGCCAACCTAACCAGAAATCCGGACACAAGCCCCGTGTTTTAATATAGCTGAGTGATTTTTCAATGACAATGTTGTTACACGAGCCAACCACAAGTAAAGCATTCCCATTATCGTCATCATCATTCTGAAAACTTTGGAAACTTTTCTCTTTTATTCTGGTGAGTGATACCAGAAGAACCTCTTCTTCGCCTTATTAGGCATATAAGCTATGCTATATCTATGCTAAAAGATCCATATAACAAACATAATATAAACAGATGCGTGTATTAGGCATATCCTTCCACAATAGATGTGTAATAATATGAAATGTTCATTCAAAACCTCATCTCCTCTTTTAACAATGAGGAAGACAGCAAAGTAATTTCAGATTGCTTGGCTGAAGCTGATACTACGCGATACTACTTATATAGTGTAACTCTAGATGAATTTTGCGCTGGAAAACAAGTAAAATTGGGGGCGATACTTTTACGAAAATGCTCAGACAGACAATACACTTTTTGGAACAGTTAATGTAAATTGTGGTAGAAAAATGTAGCTCTCTAACATTCTCTGCCCTTTTACCTCATCAACCAAGAATAACCTACTCTTGACTAAACTCGACGTAGGAGCTCTTTCACAAATTATTCCTCGCAGGAAAGCTGAGTGGGTTTCTGATAATGTTGATATAGTATATTCAAAATATTCGTTAGTAAAACAATGGAACGCATCCGTTTACACATACTATTTCAATCTTATATGAATAAGGAGGTAAGGTAAACATACTCTATTGTATAATATATACATTTATTTAAAGAGTGAAAGTATACATAAGTATGCTTTCTGTAAAAGTGCTAAGATCTACACCTTTCTTTTCTATTGTAGATATGTGTATAATATAAAAGAAGCTTTAGCCAACTTCAGACTCATTGGTTATGGTACTGAAAATAAATAGTGAATTGAAGAAAATTATTGCTGTCCGCTTGGTTATCGTTATCCCTAAACGAGTAGTCCATCCTTACTTTTTGTGTAGTGACTACCTTTCTAAAGAAAAAGGAATACACAGAGCACGTGAGCATGTAGCGTGGCAATGCGAGACTGTGAAACTTGTGAGCACACTGAGATACAAAATCTTTCCACTTATGGAGATGAAACCTGGTATTTTAGTTGCATAGTGTACAAAAAAAGTAACACCAGTGTGTATTTTACGTGCTTTTAATGTGTAAAGCCTTTAAGAAAAACCCTTGTTTCACCCTTTGTTTCCTGTACATCTTGTTTTAGATGGCGTAGAAATACTATGTACCTACAAATAATTTAAAATTCGTGACAAAGCATTATTCTATTTAATGCATAGATATTCTAAATCATTGGCATTCTTATTTGAAACTTTATAATCCAATATTTATATTATTAATCAGGTTCAATAATATAATTACTTCAAAAACACTGACATCTTCGTAGTTAGTTTAATGAGCTTTATTGATCTTTATAATAAATTATTTCTCATTTATATAATTCATGGGGGCACTTGACCCGTTGCAACTTTGACCCAATAAGTTGACAGATTTTACCCATTTTAGTATCAGAATCTATGCGCCAAATTCACACTTGACGGAGTAACTTGCGTTATTACACGGCATTGTGAGAGAACGAACCACAGGATTTTTCATTAAGTTTTTGTATCATAAATAATTTCTTCTTCCTTTTTTAACGAAGGCAGCATCAATCAGGTAGGAGTGCGTACAAACAATGAGAATAATCTCAAAAACATTACAAAGAGAGAAGAAAACAATATGAATTTAATATGGGGTGATGATTTCGATGATGACTTCCAGATTTCAAAGACGCATGAATAATCTTGGAGCATCTAGTTTCATCTCGTCTTCGAAATGAAGCGGAAATGCGTGCATTGTTCTTTCTTTAGTATTATTATTACAACCCCGCCACATCTAACAAGGTAGCCCATTTTAATCAGTATACACATCTTAAATTACCTTTCATTCCCCTCTCAACAAACTGCAAACTGAACTCACATCATCTTACACTTTCTATTACCATTTGGGCTTAGGACTATACATACAACACCAAACTGCTTGCTTTTCTTGGTGTTGTGTAGTTCGATGTAACATTTTCCGACATCATCAACCTCTCCAACCAACATTAAAGATAGCTGATTTAAGCAGCAAGAGCAAGTGAAAAGCTCATACTCACAATCAGTCAAGTGTGCAACCAGGGAACTTATGAACTTTCCCCTTGATATTCTTTTCATATCTTCTTACTTAAATGGAAACTTTCAAGACGGAGAAACAGGAAAAAGGCAAGTAAAATGCAACAACCCAAAACACAAACTACGTAGAGAAACCATAGAAGATGCTCACCAAGATAGTTAGATTGAGAAAAGGCAGAAGGCAATCCAGACAGAAGCAGCAAGATGAAGGGTTATAGTTATGAGAAAGTATTCAGAGTGGTGCTACACGTATAACTTATTATGAATTCAGTGCAGCGTCCCCTGAGACAGCAATCCACGACAGACACAACAGTATTATGTACTATGCCCAGACAGATAACTCTTCTGTGATGTTTAAAACGGCTGAGATCTACAATTTTATTATTACACCACACATGCATTCATACGAAACTTTCTCCAACAAAAATATATTTATTTACATACGTAGCTTCCATCTTTTATAATATTATGAAGTACAACTTTGTGCTTCCGTTTCTTCCAAATGTAATGATAAAATAAAACTGACAAATATGTGTACGTACACAAATAAGACTTCACTCACATTACGTACCAGCCTAAATATGGAGCTGGAAGTCATACATTTATTTTATTTAGTTACTTAAAGTCAGCCAGTTCGTCCTTGGAATCATGTTAATAAGCTAGGCTATTCTCATTTGTTTTCCAGTTTTCTGTAGCACTTTTTGCTTTGGTTTATTTCTAATGAGAAACTGTCTAGCCTTTACAATGTTCGTTAGACAAATCATGCTCACGAACAAAAACTTAAAGCAAAAATGCAGTTTAAAGTAAATACAAAAGCACGTACGTTTAATTTGATATACAGAAAATACACTAGAAATTGAAATTGTGTGGATGCTCATTTCAGAAAATATCAAACCTCATCAACAACTTGAAGTTTTTAGTAGAATTACACTATTTTTGTATTGAAATCTCTCCTTTTGAATACATTCCAACCTCAGCGTTTTTCTCTTGTTATGAACTAACTGATTTATGGGAAAGCATTATGTTGCTTCCTTTGGAGTCATTAGGGTCGCCTCGTTTCTACACAGTAAGCATTATTTCACAATAGACGGTGTCATATGTGTTTACTTCCCAGATTTGACTCAATGACGACCACGATTAGACAAGAAAGATTGTCATGCTTGGTGAAAAATAAATATACTTTAAGAAAAACGGGGAGGACATAATATTATATTTTACAACAAGAAGAGTTCTTTCACTAATTGCCTATATGAAAAATAGTTCACCAAGTTGGCAAAGCAAAGGTCTCCAGGTTTGATGAATTTCCCCCATTTTTCGTGTAAAACTGGAAAAGTTATTCTACACAAAGGAGTGAAATTGCTGAGATGTGGAGTAAAGTATATTATTTTCTGGTGTGTAATTTAGGAAGAAAGTGCATGGATAAACATTTCATGAAAACAGTTTGTGTGTAGTTTTGTGCAGGAAATCTGCGGACAAGAGGAAAACATATGGCACCATATAACTATCAGAAAGAGTAAATCATTTTCTTGGGCAAAATATTTGTTACCTTTTTCGTCTCTGCGTTACAGCACGTTATGTATGGAATATTATATGTGGTCTCGTTGGACGTTTCTTCAAACTTGGTAATTAAAACAGAAGGTTTTCTTCTCCACTTCCGCCATACATCTTGCATATATACCTTGGAATATTAATACAACCATTAAATATAAATAAGTGGTACTTTGAAAACTACCTTAAATAAAAGTCTACCTAACTGATTTTCTTTGTATTCAATAGGGGATTAGTTGGGCTGTTCAACTGCCATGTGGGCAATCAATGTCATCAAGATTATTGTAGCAATGGAATATTTTAAAGCTTAAATACGGATATTTAAAATAAATTTAAGAAAAAGGAACGACCAGAATAAGCAAGTGAGTATAGTTATAATTATGTTGCGGTAAAATATAATTTATGAAAATTGTATTTGAACTCTATAGAGTAACTAATAACGGAGTTAAAATTCGTAAATTTTAGCAAATTTACTGACTGCTGTAAATATAATTAATACGAATGTCAGACTAAATTATTGTTTTCCAGTAAACATTAACCATATCCAACCGAAAAACTATTATATAAAGCATGGGAAATTACTTTCTCCCATTACCGAAATCACTGAGGAAATTGACATGAAAGCCTTGGTTGATACTTGTTAATCCTAACTCATTAAATTAAATTATTTCAAGCTGAGCTTCCTGATAAAAGTTATCCTTTTGTCACAAAAAAATTATTAACAACTTACAAAAGTACAAAACATTTCCATTTCGTCTGGCTGTGCTTAAAATAAATATCGTTAGGTAAAACAGAAAAGCAATCACTACTAATAAGTTGTTAACGTTTCTTCATTAAATGACATATAACTTGCTTTTGCACATTATTTTCTTCAGTACAGCTCTTTGCACGTACAAATCGTTACTGTAAACCACTTTAACAAAAACCGATCTCGCATGTTGGGATGTCTTGCTTATGTGTATTACGTACTTATTTAGGATTCATGCGTAAGTCTTTTTACTGATCATTTATTTTCTCGCTATGGGGGCGTCATGAAATGCTCAGAAACGATTATCAAGTTCCGCACTTTATTTCTGTCAAGCAACATCATCCCCTATTTTACTAACGAAATGGCATGCTAAAGGTCACACGGACGAAATCATTCCTTTTCCAGCAGTACCTAATTGACATGACATGTCGTCACTTATCGCAAATTGTGTAATTTAGTTACCAGGAATGTGTATTAAGATAATGACTTATTGGTGGAATTTAATGGAAACTGTTTCTATCATGCCAAATGCTTGATACAGTATTACGTGAAATATTATGTCTCCTGAATAGATACTTTGATTGACGACTCATAAATAAAAGTAATAAATACCTTTGTCCATGGTGAAAGTATTCGTCTAGAAACAATCCGTATATTAGTGTTTTATACGTTTTCAAAATTATTGTAGTTGAAGTCTCCCGTACTCATCATTTCTATATGATGAAGAAAAACTTAGACAAACTTATGCAAAGCCATATTTGAGTACGTAAATGATTCAGACTCTGGGATCGTTTAGGCTTTTTTCATAAACGGGGGATGCATGAACACATCACAGGTATGATACATAGTATGTATACATTAATATGCATTTTTTGAATAGGAGTGAAGTGTAGCAGGGGCAGCAATAATAAACGAATTGTAGAAATTTTCTAATTTTCATCTCGATCTTCATTTGAATCTATTAGTAAACGTTTAGCTGCATACTTACGTATATAAACTTGGCACAAAAGTGAACTTTAACCAGGCACATATAACCTTTCACAAATTAAGTCAAACTTTAGATAGATACTCTCTACTCCACTTAAAGTTTACTTACATCATCATCATCATAGTCAACCAATCCACTCGACCGTCAGCAGATAGAATTAAGAGGAGAGGCTACAGAATAGAAAACAACATCATCATCAGTGCGCCGTGCTCTCTCCAAACGATAAGCCAAGGAGTTAGTTTGGCAGCAGTCCACTCTTTCCATTTGCATGCTATAATGTAGTATCTTCAATGCAACGTTGATGATTCCTCCGATGATGGGAATGATATCCCTTTGTGTAAGACGTTGACATTACTTGAATTGCTTCGAGTCACTCATCTATCCCTTCCTGCTGCTTTTCCTATTACTGCAACGTGCTACCACACCACACACGTATTACAACTTGTGTATTATTTTCCCTCGAAATAAATTCGTTCATAGTTTGCTTTTACTTTTAGCCTCTTCGCTTAGCTCTAGTCAAGATACTACTCGAGTTGGTTCACTTGTTAAATTTGGAAATGACTAAAAAGTAAGTGTTTACAAAAGTAAAGTTTCTTCTCCTACTTTCCACATAATATTATCTTCTTTAAGTTAAAAACCTTCTCTTGATTTACTTTTCACTTCTTCTCAAGGAATGTGGAGCATGTCTATACGCATGTTATGTGGAATGGAACAACATTTCTCTATACTTTGTTATTAACTAAACCAACCTTTTTAATTCCATCAAACGAATATACGCTAGTTTGTGTCATGCATGTATACTATGAAGGTATACATTATAAAGTAGACAGTACTCACATGGAGTAGTTCCTCATTTCACTACATCTGATATAATGACAAAGGCGCACAATTTTCCCTGATTAAGCACACATACAATAAAAGTGTGCCTATATGCCTATTATATATTTCATATGAGAGCACACACGTAGATTCTCTCCATCCATCAACCTCCTTTTCTTTTAGTTTGAAGCAGTGGTAGTAGCCACATATTTAAGTTACACTTTAAAAACTAAATGCGTCCATATAGCTCTCTGGCTCTGACACACACAGGAAGAACCTTAAGCTGTTTGCTTAAGGCCTGCCTACTTTAAATAAACTTGTGTGTGAATAAGAAAATAAAATGTTAGTTGAGAAAGCGAGTTTAAGAGTAAAAAGGGAGAAAGAAAGAGGAGCTTTGTCAGGGAAAAAGGAAGAAGAAATATCTTAGGGGAGTAATGAAGTAGTTGTTGTTATTGTCTTATGTCGTTGGTTCAGTATTATGGGATCTTTTAAAGAAATTTGGATGAAAATAAATGTAGGAGTCGCTTAGATTCATTTCCTTCCACTTCGTGTAGTCCACAAGCATGTAAAAGGAGGTGTATATGAAACAGCCAAACAATAGCGGCATGTGTCAGTGAAAGCAAAATGAAATGGAACGATGCACTTACACATACAGTTTTCCCGGTTCACTTAAACATTTGCAAGCATTTGCATAAAGAAAGTAGATAAAATGTATATTGTGCTATTTCTCAGAATGCTCACGGGAGGACGCAAGCAGGGAAATTGAAAGAGCACGTCACAGAAATAACTTAAGAGAGGATTAAGTAGAATATACTCAGCTCACTGTGAGGTCAATTGAAAATTGTACGGTAATAATCAGCAGATACGACAGACTTTTATCCATTACAAAAAGTTTAAACCAGCATAACGCAATTGTCTTTCAGTCAATTCGAAAATGTTGGTAAAATATTCGCTTATGATTAGGCACATATTAAAAGCATACACATACATGGAACGAAGTACGTACTCGAAAAGTAGTAGCACATCAGGTCGTCACATCTGCTTTGCTTATTCCCATTAGAAAGATGATTATCATCCCGTGAAATGAAAGTCTTCCCAAGAGAGAGCATATTTTAGTGCGACGGGGAAAAGGAGCGGATAAATATATTCAAAGTGTCCATTATACATATATTATAAAAGCTTGACTTGATTATGGTGGAGGTAGGTAGAGTATGCGAAACGCAAACATGGAATGAGTAGATACGACATAATAATATCTTATCATCATCATCCTCATTCTCCAAAGACGCATCGTAAAGAGGAAGAATAATAGGAAACAGAAGGAGACTTACCGTTGGCAATTAAACTCATCTCAATCCTTCTATAAGAAATTCATGAGAAAGGGCTGTTTTCCGCATGAATAGCTTGATTTGAAAAGATTCGCTGATGCTTTCACTTTTCTTTCTCTCACTCTCTTTTCACAAGGTTCCGGAGAAGTAGAAAATATCCATCTTGTTGGAATGGTCTGGCTGCTTTCATGATAAAAGTAGACTTTATTACGAAAAAAAGCTGAGATGAAGAAAATAAGTAGGAGAGAAGATTTCCAGCAAAATAGTGTATCATTATAGACATGTCAAATATCTTTAATCTGTTTTAAGCACAAAAATATGATTGCTATCCATCACAAAAGATATATAAGGACAGGTACCGTGTAAAATAATTAAATGATAAGTCAAAGACTGTATTAGATATCCGTTGTATTAATAAAAGTGATGAAGGGATAAATTATTGAGGAAGATCACATGCCCACTACACAAGTATGTATTAAGACATGTCTTAATAATTCCCTATTTCTTTACAGTGTTTTGCCTTCGTATAATATTCTACCATTTTATTTTCTGCTTGAGAAGAAAGGAGAGCCATTATTACGTCTACATCTTTTACTCGTGAATGTACTTGAGCTTTTTGTTTGCACATCACACTCCTCATCATCATCCACCAAGATCCGCAACCAGTCAGGCATGTGTTCTTATAAGTATGTAATGTTGTGTGTTTGACTTGCTCCTTCCTAAAACACTTGTACGTATTACATACATTATAACCATTTCATTTCACTCACTACTCATATGTTACGTTAACTTCTTTGTAAGTTACGTTAACGTTTCTACATTATGTAAGTACATAATGTACACATACACATTATTATTATACTCTCCTTCAGGAATAGAAAAGTTGCGCAAAAAGTGGGCATAAAAAAGTCTCTCTGGGAAGAATCATTTTTAGATTTTTACTGTTAACTTCTTTACTCTCTTCTCTTGTTCTTCTTGGAAAGAAAGAGGAGAAAAGTAAGCACATAAAGTACTTACTTTTACCTTTTACTTCCTTCACACAAAAAAGTCTTCATACTTGAACGTACTTTTCCTTCTTTTAGTTATGTTGGGTGTGGGTAGCGCAAGATTCAGAAAAAATACTGCTTATGAGTGGGAGCGAGATGTGAATGTGAGATACGACAAGATTTTCTTTAAAGGTAATACACAATGTGGCTAATGTACCTTAGCTTTAATCCATCTGGCATGGTAGTATTATTGGATCTCTCGTGTTATTGCTATTGCCACTCTGGATTTTTTCATGTGATCATTATTATTATTTTTATTATTATTATATCGCCAAATGAATATCTATATATAACATGCCAACAGTATGCAGTTTTGAATGCTTTTGTATATTTTTCTAGCACCATCATCGTATATTTTCCTGTCTCTCTCATCTATTCAACCAGACAGTTGCTTTGAGGGAGAGAAAAGTTAAGTTATTCCTTGTGACTAATAATGTAGCAGGAGAAAAGTGAATAGTGAAAAGGATCTCTTAGAAGAGCTGTGTGTGTATATAGAAGAGCTTTCTAATAGCATTATCAATGTAGAGATGAAACTTCGAACAAGATTTTTTTTTGAAAAGGATGACTCTCCGCTGTGTGATGTGGTGTAATATTACAAGGAATAAAGTTTCCCGAAATTGTATGAAGAGGACTCCACCATGCCATTCAAGAGAATACGAAAAAGAGAAAGAAAGAAGATGTTAGAGTAAGACCCCAAATTCAACCTCTTGGTCTGTCTGATCTGGCATTGCATTATAATGGTGACACCATACATAAGAAACAGGATGTAGTCCCTCGTTCTACCAGTCACATACGGATCATAAAGAATTCTTTTTGTCACATTTCTTTCGCCCCATTTGAACTTGGGCAGAGAGACAGAAGGAATATCGTCGTCTTAGTTGAAGAGGAAGGAGCCTCCTATGGTTACTTTACGGCTGCTCCTGACTTACAGTGTTCAGTTCAAGTTGAGCGTGCACAAGTAGTGGTAGCAGTAAAAGAAGTACCAGGACAAACTAAACAGTCGTATAAGAAGCATATATACATATGTACATTATATACAACGCAATAATACAAACGACAAGTTGGTGGTGGTGATGCTGTGTAAATGCTTGTGTGTGTATGTCCGGGATGTAAAGAGAAAGATACATGAGGAAACAGTTGAGTTTGAAGAGAAAGAAAAAAGAAAATTTTCGACACAATTCTCCTCCTTGTGCCATACAGAGCTCATAAACAAGACACAGAGCTTCATTTCCCTTCTTCCTTACTTTCCATTTTTTTTCTCCCTCTCCCCATCTTAAATACATTTACGTGTGTTTTGTGCGCTTTGTTAGATTTCTTGCCTTCTCCTAAAGCAATGCGCACTTCCTCATATTTCAACCAGTTTTGCTTGGTTACTGGCATTAATAATATGAGTGGTTGATGGGTGCATGACTTGGTTTCTTTGGCTTTCCCCACTTTTCTATTTATGATATTGAATACGCAGCATTGCCGTAAAACCAGTACTCACGTAGCAGTCACATATACAGAAAATATATTCATAATAACATGCCATGAATGTACATGTACAGTTTTAAAGAAAGAAATGTCTCACGGAATTAAGGGGGACGTTTATACGTACAAGCTATTTCTTTCACGAATCTAGCCAAAATTGGTGACCGTTTTCCTAACAGTTCTGTGTTTGGATCTACAAAAGACTCTACAGTGCAAATATGAGAGCATACTAATGTAATAATTTCCATACGAAATATGTACATACTCTGGATGCATGCGACGGAAAATTTGAGTTGGTGTATGAATTCATTTATTCATGCCACAAAATATGTACTTTGAGTCTGGGAGTAAGTCATCCTGAAGGATAATGATCATGGAAGGATATTCGTGTTTTTAACGGGAAACCTTTTGTTTATGTAGCTTTTAGCTTAAAAAGTTTTGCGAGGAAAATGTAAACGCGGAAGGGAGAAAATTACAATTTTTATCCTGTTTACCGAAGTCCATTTAGTTACTGTTTTATTGTCTGGATAAACTGTTCGCTGGGGAGAGAGACATTTTAGAAGTTTATGATTTCCTAATTGACAAGCGTTGAAATGATAGTTCGTGTAAAGTCATAATCATTATTTCATCCAATATACTATAATTTAAAACATACAAGTTATGAAATAATTTTTAAATTAAACATTGATGATAATCACAAAAATAAACATATCTTTTGTGTACATGTGACATGGAATCCCTCCCTACTATTACTAATTATGTCCCCTAGTCAAATTTCATTTGATTCGTTTTACCGAATATATATTCAACATTTAGTCAATATAACACACACAAACTCTCGTGAACCCACTAAAATATTACAAGTTCTAAGTTATACATAATACATACATTCAGTTAAATGAAACCATTGCACAAAATAGTTTATTTATAGCACATTTATATGTATTTCAATAAATTTTGTACTTTATTTCTTGAAGGGTTTTTCTTGAGATTAATTTTTGAATACTACTGTCAAGTTAAATCAACTTGATCTAACATTCGAATTTCGAATAACATACACATCCCGTATCCAGTCATTACACCACACTTACATAATCAGCAGCAGATTTTCAAATACTTTGAAGACTTACAATGGGTGTCATACAATGGATCAGAAAATTTTCATATGAAATTCATGACTTATGGTGTAGTTTTTTATGCTGATTCTGGTGATACGTGTCATTTTCCTGAATGCGCATGTTTGGAATTATCAGCTGCATTTGTTTACCCGGGCGCGCGCGTATTTCACCGAGCGAACGCAAGCCCCAGTAGTAAACGAGAAAGGAAGCAAGCAGTGACGAAACTAGCTATTATCGGTTAAGCAGTTTTCTGTGCGTTCCTAATGCGGCGCGCGCTTGCGTTCGGGTAAACAAACTCAGCTGATAATTCCAAACATGCGCATTCGGGAAAATGACACGTATCACCAGAATCAGCATAAAAAACTACACCATAAGTCATGAATTTCATATGAAAATTTTCTGATCCATTGTATGACACCCATTGTTAGCTTTTTCTCTGTTGAATCCAGGTTTGGTTGACGGCTTTTTCACATAGAGGTAAACCAATGATCATTAACATGAATGCTTCAAATTACGAACGGTAACGAAGTTATTATGTATTAAGGATACTTCAGTCACATTAACTAAACCTTATGTTGCGTGGTTTTTGATAATAAAAAGTGTAGGCATGCACCTAAACAATTTATAAAATGACAAGAAGTTGGATTGATGGAATATGGCTTTACGGAATGTGAGCAAAGTAAACAGTTTGGGACAGTATTTTCCCTTGTTTATTAAACACTCACTCTTTTTGTAAAAAAAATGCTTTTAATGTATTCATATTAATGAAAAATCTTTAAAAATGCTTCTCAAAAATTGCGTTCATGAAATTGTATTGAATAACGCATATATGTATGTATATAATGTTGAGGACTACTTTTTAGATATATTCATTTGCCATGAACGCATATTGTGAATGCCATATTTGAACCTGAAATTAATTAAGAATGCATACTTTCCTAAGTAACATTCCAAAAATACTTCAGAACATTTTTAGTTGTGACTATGCTATGTATATTCTCTCTCAAATTAAGAAACACCATCATCATTGTATTTTGGGAAGATTTTGCTTTAATTAACTCATTCAAAAAATTTCGTCGTAATTTTCCAACATACTATAACATTTACCCCTTCACCATATGAGTTTGGCTTATACAACTCTGGACTTCGAGGCTTACTATCGAATTGCGTGCTTTTTAGACACAACGCAACTCACTTTTTTAACAGCTCTGTCATTTTTATGAACTGTAAATAGCTTGAAAAGTAAAGAATATTCAATGACCCACCCAGAAAAAATTCCAAGCGTGTGTCTATATGTGTTCACGTAAACGCTATTCAAAATATGTATAAGTTTCCTTGCATTATACTTTATACTTTATGTTACGTTTCACAGTCATCATCAGGACAAAAGTAACAAGACCGTTAATCAACTTACCTCACCTCGTCTTTTCCATCTCCCAGTCGATTCACATTGTTTATGCCTAGCTGCGCAAGAGAAAATAGTAATTACTTTTGTGTGTACGTTTTAAATAGGACTATAATAATGCTGGGGCGTTGCGTTTCAGATTTGTTCATTTTAATCCCATTTTGGTGAAACATTAACGTTAAAAAACTACTGAAGAGTGCAGAATGAATGAAATAGTTAATGCTCACTGACATGTTCTACTGATTTTATTAAAGAGAGGTGCGTAGTGTAAATTTTCAACCATTTTTTGTTCATGTCTGTCCGACGTTAGTTAACCAAAAATGTCAAACTTTGCAGCTATATTTAGTGTTATTGCTGCGTAAATGACTTCATTGGATAACCCAAAGGGAGTCGAGTAGTGAGACGCGTCGTGTGAAATACATGACGTCGGTTATGCGTCGTGGCATGTGTTGTTGTTTTTGTGGTATATTGCTTTGGCTTTGGTTTAAAGATTACATAAAACAACCAAAGGTTTTTAAAAACCAAAATTTGCTTTTGAAACGCTTTATATGATCTTGGTGTGTTTCTTATTCAGGAGGGAATCATAAACAAAGTCATAAATGAAAGATTCCTTCGAGTTATTTTACGCACAAAACTTGTAATTAAGGTGTATCGTTAAGATATGCTGGTGGTGGTTTATGATATTATGAAATATGTGTTATTATAACTGTCGCTATCAATTAATTTAGGCTATATATCGTGGCATATCACAACTATCAGATTTTTTCTGCTTGGAAAGCCGATATCGCAAGGAAATATTCGTGTTAAACAGTTTTTAGATTATCCCCTGCATAACCTAAAAGTATTTCAAAAAGGTATGGAAAGCATTTCAAGAATTCAGGCGCAGATGGCAGCTTTCTTTGCACGTAAAAAAATCATGTACACATACACATGCAATAAAACTCTTAATTTAACGTCTGTGCTTGCCCAAACGCAAAACTTGAGGTTTGAAATTTAAAAAATCTGTATTATGCAACTCTATGTATAACACACGTTTCTACTATATGTCTTATTATGCATCCACAACTCACGTAAACATTTTACGTAATGTAAGTCCTTTAGGGAAAAGAAACTGATGCGAGAGACTAGAAAGGATGTTTCTAGGTGAGAAAAACATTTTTTAAACGTAAACAGCAACATTTGAAAGTGGCAGAGTTTCGGTTTACGTTTAACACGTTGGTAGAAACACAAAAGGTACGATGTGCATATATGCTTTTTGTAGCTGAACTGGTTTGCTAGAAAGTAAAAGGTAATTTCTGAAATTTAAGTAAGAAGTCGAAAAATTTACAACATTACTTGAAAGCATCTACTTTTGACTCGACATCTGTGCTGCTTACTCGCTAGCTGCCAACATCAGTTCTCCTGCCTCGACGTTTCTTCCAGTGATAGAAGAGACAAGGAAAGAAGAATCTTTTGTTCTTTTTTATTTTCTTCATGTGTACTAATTCCAAGAAGTGTGGACTTGAGGTGTTGCATTATTTTATTAAAAGTCGACATAAGAAACAAAATAAGGCATGTGTGGTAGGTATATATACATGGGAATAGTTTCATCTTCATGGCCATCATCCATTCATGTGCATTATTTCAGTGGAAACGTTTCTGTGTGATTTGAAGCTAGGCTAAACGTTTCCAGATAAAAGTATCCATTCATGCGTAGGGACACAAACAGAGTCATTTTTTTCAAACACGAAGCATAAAGTTCAGGAAATAAAGGGAGTATACCTCAAAGTAGATGAGGATCCCCATAAAACCAAAAAGGAATCACAGGCATATGTATTTATAACACACGAACATTAAAAATACCTATAAAAACAGAGACACAAACACATAAGTGTACAAAAACACAAAAGAGACAAAATGAGATTACTTTGCTGCAAGCAAAAAAGGACTTCAAGAAGAGTTGAAGAAAAAGAGTGAAACAGGACTTCAGAGAGCACAGATGTGGCATGTTATGTAGGTGGAAGGAGAGAGAGAGAGGCACAGAGCAAAAAAGCAATACAAAATGTTTTATCTTCTATTCTACTCTGGAGCAATATGTAAGAAACGTATGTACGTCTGATTTGAAAAGAAAAGAACAGACCCAGACCGGCGTTTTATGTGCACCTTTCTTCTTCAGTGGCAACGTCTTCCTCGAAAGGCAAAACAGAGGGAATGAAACAAAGTAAAGTAAAATGTATAATTTCACTGATTCAATGTTTTGACTTAAGTATGTACAGACACACAAGCAAAAGAATTAACTTGAAGGAAGACTGTGAAAATCTCTGTACGGCAGAAAGAGAGAGAGAGAGAGAGAGAGAAACCAGCAGCAGTAGCAAAGCAACATAATAATACAAACTACTGACTTTCTGTAAAGCATGTTGTTTGGCTCTTGATGAATATGAATAGGAACATCTCAGGGGCCAACGGTGTCAGTGTAAATCTGTGTGGAAACACATTAAGAACAAAATTGGCTCATAAATATTGAGTCTTAATTTTCTTATTTATGGCTTACGACAAATAGCTTTTGATAATTAAGAAATATTACCGTATGCACGACGGACTCACTAAACTACTACCACTTTTGTTATATTATATGCTTGTGTTTTGTACTCGTCTGAAGAAAAGAAAGAAAGAAAAGGGATGTTCCACTGTGCCACATAACATATAACGTATCGTTCTTATCAGCAACTACTACTCTTTTGACTTGACGCAACGTACAACTCCCACTGCTTTGTGAATAGTGAATGAAAAACTAATAGTAAACTTGACTCACACAGATGTAAGTCGTAATACGGAATGTTACTTATTTTTCACTCTTATTTGTGTATGTCTCTCCCTCTTTCTTTTTTCTCTCTAATGTGAATAGGTATGTTGCTTACTTCCTCTTTTCTCATTTGTAGTACTTCACATCGCATCTCGTCCATGTCGTGTCACGATGTATGTGATGCTGATGATAATGATGAGAGGTTCGAAGTGATAGCAGTTAGTTAACTGTTGGTAGTTAAATTATATTTATTAGAGAGAGACAAACATTACAGAGAGAATGACTGAGTGAATGGTAATGTGAGAATGATGATGATGCGAGTGGGATCTTGCTCGCTTACTTCTTCTGCGTTACGTGTGGATGTGGTGGCGGCTTCCCATTGGCTGGAGGCCAACGGTGTGACGCATTGCCGGATGTGGAAGCCGCGTCTGGATGATGGGGTGTACTGACACATGATCCCTCATGCCCTCCCTTGGAGTTGTACCTTTGGGACAACTGCACGGAGTGTGCAAAGTAGACGGGCCTTCGGTTCCTGGAAGATGAGCGTGAGGCTGGCTTGGCAGCGTCTTCCGCAGGTGTGCCAGGAGGATGGTAAGGACGGAGGAAGCGACGATGTCTTCGGAGGAGCCTTCCGTCATTTGTTCGGAGGAGGTAGATGGAATCCTGGACCTCCGCGATTGTTGCAGTTTGATTCCAGTGCCGACTGTGAGAGTTCTGGGTGAGGACGACAGTGCCTGGCTGGAGATGGTGCTTGGAGTTTGCTTCTGATTGGGGTTCCGCGGTCTGCTTCCGTTGTGGAATGATGTATGGACCGGAACGCGGAGATGCTGAAGCTTGTTGGATGGAGGTAGACCGGGCTTCAAGAGAGTCTGACTGATAGTTGAGCCAGTTTTCAGGCACCAATCCTAAGGCCTTGCATCCAGATAAGCTGAGAAGTGGTACGCTGACATGTTGGAATACTCCAACTGTTGTAGAATATGTGCGTCCATGATGTTGAATGAGAGCTGGAAACGTACCGATTGGACCAAGAGAGAGTTGGTTTGCTCCTACCACGTCATAGTTGATGGGTGATAGAGCGGAGGTGAAGTGAGGTCCAAGTTTGGTGAAGTCGGCGTAGCTGATGACGTCAACTTCGGATCCAGTATCCGGAAGCCACTTGATTTG
>JAQFZG010000969.1:0-24818 GCA_034695465.1 Entomobrya nicoleti | reverse complement strand
GAATCGACGGGAACTGGAGGGAATCGACGGGAACTGGAGGGTATCGACGGGAATTGAAGGGAATCGACGGGAACTAATGTGAATCGACGGGAACTGAAGTGAATCGACGGGAACTGGAGGGTATCGACGGGAATTGAAGGGAATCGACGGGAACTGAAGTGAATCGACGGGAACTGGAGGGTATCGACGGGAACTGAAGTGAATCGACGGGAACTGGAGGGTATCGACGGGAACTGGAGGGAATCGACGGGAACTGGAGGGAATCGACGGGAAATGGAGGGAACCGACTGATAAGCGAAGATTGAAAAGCGATTATTAAGCACCTGTCTAGCAGCCCGGAATTCTATGGCGGGCCAGTTCAACTAGTTACTTGTATTTCAGTTCAGCAAAGATCAGAGGAGCGCAGAAGTCTATACCCAATCCAGGCCGGCAAGCAAAGCAGTAAAGCCGAGCCGACACTGTCCAAAAGCCAATCCATGAAATTTTCTCCTTATATGGTCATGCCACAGAAACCCAACCAAGTTTGTTCAACAAACGAACAAAGCCAAAGTAGAAAGGTTTTCCTTGTGTGATTTGCTTTGCTTGCAAATGTCACATGTTTCATTGCCTTTATGGTCCTTATCATTTGTAGTAGGCGAGCTAACCGGTCTCACGCTTTTGTCTTTCACTTGTTTGCATTTCTTCTCTTTTTTGCCATGCAAAATTGGCATTCATGCCATGTAAGATGTGTCAATGGTCAACAAAGGACTACTACTGCACTGCAAGTTGCGTTTTGCGTCTCGAGTCTTTTTTCAACTCGACTCGACGGAATGCTATCCTGGCTGTAGTGAATTTTCAGATTTGCATTTTATGCATCTCCGATTTCCATTCATTGCTGCTTTTTCACATGCTATTTTTCTTTTTTAGTTTCAATGGAATCCTTTTGTCGTGTTTTTTTAGGTAAAGCACAAATATGCAAATTATGAGTATGAAAAACAACGACAAGTTGAAAGAATCAAGGAATATTTGCGTTAACGATGATATGCACCTTTCCTGTTCTGCTCCCATTTTCGTTCACATTTAAAAAAAAATATATTTTTATGCCCATAAATCAATCAATCAACTTGGTAGCATTTATAAATTTTAGGTTGAAAGTTAATTTTTTTAAGCTAGCAATACATTTTAATAAATAAGTTTTTTTGGTCATTTTGGTCGTCTCCACAATGACTCTATGCTACTCCGATGTGGAAACTAGGGAGGCGTTACGACGCCTTAAAGAAGTGGCCATGACGTTTGGTTGTGACGATAGAAACAAAGTGTTTGAAATATCAGATGTTAAGATAATCCAACAATTTATTAGCTTTTTACGGGAACGTGAATCTAAACGGGCGAAATGGCAAGGGCAATCTCCTCAGGTGAGAAAACAATGCAATCAATATAAATGCATAAAATATACATACGAAATTAGTTAACATTAAAAAATTGCATATTAAGCATTTTATAATAATTAAACTTGGTTTTGTGAAATACAATATGACAATAGATCAGATACAGGCGGATCCTTGTCGATTTTGTGATGCGGATTAGTGCGCTTCAAACGCTAACCTCCGAAACCACATACCAGGCAATTTATTTGCTGGATCGTTTCATGGACCATCATGATATCACTGAGTCACAGCTCATGACCATCGCTCTGATCTGCCTTGTTTTGTCAGGTAGATGATATTCTTATGGCATAATACATAGTAGTTAAGATATTGTATTGACTTTTGGATTGCATTGATTTTTTAATCGGTTTCTACAGGAAAATTATTGGAATCTGACATCCGAGTCCCGAAGTACCGGAAGATGGTCCAATATTTGACTGATCCAGTCAAAGTTGGATGCAAAATGCGAGGTTTTGCAGATCTGGAGCAATATGTTTTACAAGCATTTGATTTCGACATACTGGTTCCAACGGAAGTTAACTTTTTGGAAGTATTTCTTCTGTACGTTGTCGACGGACGTCATGCGGTACTTGAAGATCCTAATAACAATAACAACAACAATGACTTTTCATTTCCTAATGCAAACTTTGGGGGTGAATTGAACATACAAGGCATTAAAGCCACGCTGGCTCCATCCCAAAGTGTACAAGGCTTAGGAACTCTAATTGCGATGAACGAAACAGCGTTCTTGATACTACAGGAAATTACTCGGCTAGGTTTGTAAACTAAAACTTTTTAAACAATGCATTTAAAAATAATTAAAAACACATTTTACACTAAAATAAAACTTTTGTTCTGATCAGTTTATCTATTTTTATTGCAGCGCCAACCAATAAGTTTTCTCCGTCAATGACTGCAGCGGCCATTTTATTAGCTTCTCGTCGCGAACACGATCTCAACTTTTGGACACCGACTTTGCAGACGGTAACTTCGTATTCATTAGAGCAAGTTGTGGGATGCCTTAGGGAATATATTGAGCCTAGAATAGCCAAGTTAGGGTTTGAGAAACCTTTTTCCACTCCATACTTCATAAATGCTACATTTTCGCCATATTTAATAATGGATGAAGACGAGGTTATGATGGCATAATCATTTAGAAATCACTTACGTAATGCCATGTATTACTATTTATGTTCAGTTTATTCAGTAGAGAATTTTAACTAGTCCATCAATACCAATCATATACTACTCTAGTCATGTCATCTTTCAGAAAATCGATATTGAATATCTATTTGTTAAGTATCTAATTTAACTAATGGATGTTAAATGTGCAATTAAGCTTACATATTTTTTTACTGTAAATACAAGCGTTCATTATAATTTTTATAAAAATTTAAAATGTATTTAATTTTGCTTCATTTTTATTTTTACATTTAATTTTGTACATAATAATTAACCAAAAATATCTCCTTAATTTTAAGGTGCCGCTACGGTATCAATCAGTTACATTTTAAACCCATTCAGTTTACCAAAACTCATCAAAATGTTACACAAAATGTATGTTATATAACCATACTATAATTAATGTTTATATAAATCGAATTTTAGTAATAAGAAATAAAAGTGTCATAATTTGAACCCTTTTTTAACTATTTTTAGAAAGAACTTGATAGCTGAACACAATCCCGTTTTTGTTAAAAGAGTAATTTGCAACCACTTTCCTCGCAATCTGAAAAAGAAGATAAAATATAATTACGTAGTATGCAATCGTTCGTAAATTATAATGATTATATTATGAGCGATTCAGTATTGAAGTAAAATTAAATTTACCCGTTTCCATAGTCCTTGCTGTTGAAGAGTATCCATGTAAGGCTCCAGTCGATTAACGTATTCTTGAACATAAGTAAGATACTCCTCTCGCATAACAATGAATATTGCTCCACCTTTTTTGATAAAATCATTTTACGTTAATTTGTGAATGACACTTGATAACATAATAACATACATACATATATCTGACGCCAAAGAAAGAGATCTATTATACCTGGCTTGACAACACGAACCATTTCATCCAAGGCACTAACTGGAATATGTCCTTCTCCCATTCCCCCAGCAACGACAAGACAATCATAAATGTCTGCAAATATACACATTTTATAAATATTATTCTTTATATTCTTTCTTATAATATTCTTTTAAGAAAAACGGTAATAAGAACGAACCGCTTTCAATGTTGCTACTATTACTGCTAGTACTAGTTGACACTCCAACAGCACATTGATAATCAACGGTGTAGATATTTCTTTCCTTCAACTTATTGAGCATTCCCTCCGATGGCTCCAGGGCGTCCATATTCCTTTTAAAATAATGACATGAAGTGTTAAATCAAACTGATTTATCTCGATAATTAAGAGTAAGAACTAAATATTTGGGAAAGTATTTCATCTACCTGAAACCGACTTTGAAAAGCTCCTCCCCAACTCTTCCTGTGCCAGCAGCAACGTCAAGAATTCTCACGCTTTCACGAAGTCGCTCTGGGTAATAGCCTGCGATCTCTGTGGCTGCTATTTCAGGCCCGTTGTAGCGACCAGGGCATAAATCCTTGAATAAAATAAAACTAGTGTTAAATTGACTGTGAAAGTTGATGATCTTCTTGATTAGCGAAAATAATTAAACTTTCTATTCATTCAATTACCTGGTCATAATTGGAGGCCCAGTTGCTATAAACATCCACCATTTCTTGATGACTTATCCCTGTTTTATGCGCTTGGTAATTGTTCAGATATTCTTTAGCATCCGTATCTTGAACACCATCAAATCCTTCTACGGGTTTCTTGGGTACATTTTTTGGTTCACCGTTCATCATTTTCTTCCCAATTTTCTCACTTTCCATTTCAACGGGTATGTCTGTATGCAAAATAGATTCCTCCACGTTTTTTAAAACTTCCACCGATCCACTCATAATGATACAATTTTTTTGAGATGTCAACTTCAAGCTTTCATTAAACAAAAGGTATTTTTTTAAACTTTGTTTGACGGTTTAACTTCAGCAGAACTTAACAGCACGCTCCCAAAAGAACGAATGAAGCAGCGCCTAAGTTGATGTCGTTGACAGCACTGACCCGTTACGTTGGTGAATAAATGAATAAATCTGTTTAAACGGAATACATCAAAGTGCACTTTGTATGAACAAGTTAAATAAATATATCAATTTCAAGCTAAAGTTAATGATTCAAAGAAGTAATTTTTAACGGGCCTGTGTGTGCAGTTAATATTTTTTTAATGTTTAGCTTTTCCTATACGTTCACATCGTTTTTAAGCAATGTACGCACGGACAAATACCTAAATTCATGAAAATGCTTTGCATGCACTGGCACATCGTCAACGTCATAACGAAATCGGTTGCGTGCGTGTCGAAAAGAATATACTTCAAAATATTATGTGATGGTACATGGTGTGACAGACATTGATAACGATATAAATTATTACACTGCTTTATCGACTTCCCATTTCCATACATTACTATGCTTATATAGAGACCTGAAACTTGGGATCCTATAGTGTCACAGTCGCAGTGTTGCATCATGTATTATGCTACGGCTACGCTACGACTGACGAGTACTCATATTATATTGGACAAGTGAATCGGTTTTTGATTTTACGAAGAAAAGCAATGTCAAAATGACACTTATCAATATTGTTAATTTGTTCAGCTGGATATGAAACGCTGCTTCTACAACCATATGAAAACGGAAAATGTCTGTCAAAATTATTCCACTAATGCTGTGGCACAGCAATCAGTTGTTCTTAATGACTTTCCTTAATGAACTTTAGCTTACTCAATTTAACAGAACATGTTTTTTTTATTGAGACCCACAAAAATATAAAAACTGGATGAGAAAATCTTACATAAATGGTTCTGATGTATTTAGACAACTTTGCATCAGATGATGATTGAAACCCACACAGGGATAATTTTATCAATTAAGTTTATTCATTAAACCACTAAATACAAGATAACTATACATTCTGAATACACGTTTGAAATGATATTTACATAGTATGTCTGATAAACTAAGTTAAGATGAGAATATACACATAATACTTAAACTAAAATCCAGACAAAACTTAAACTACACAAGAAAATCTTCACAAGAAATTCTTCATTCACTGTTTCTTTTCGATTGACATTATTTTACCAAAGGGCATTGGACCTCATAAATACAAAAGTTTGTGTAATAAAATTAATGAAAGAGACTTTATAACTGCATATTCTGTACCAGTGTAATTACTACGCAGACAGTCGTAGTTCAAAGTGCGCGTAGAGCATCTGTAAAATTAAGTATAATCTAAACAATATACTTATTCAATTATTCTTAAAATACAAATCTTAAGTAATAACTGTCGTTTTCAAGCGCTGAAATCGCAAATCAACTACGCTTATTCGACAGTATATCAGCTCATCCAAAACATTGCTACTGAATGAGCTACTATTCTAATAATATAAAGAGTAAAATGAAGTATTCACAATAAAACCTAACAATTTATAATGCTATAAGTTAACACGTAACTAAAAATGATTAAAAATACTTAATTTTAACCTTAAAACAACTAAAACCGGGGACGATTTTGTCTGAGGGACTTAGGACCACAATAAATTTTATGAGGCATGTATGTGTACGAGCCTCGGATACGCTTTCCTTTCCAATTGACAGCGTAAGGAAGCAATGCTGGACGCCTCACAAATATTCCCTTTCCATTTGGTGTATGGATTGCAAGTCGAAACTTTTGATTATGGCCTGCTGATACTGCAACCCATCCTATAAAGCAAATAGATAGATGCATTTTGCTTTAAAATATTCACGAAGATACATACATTCACATAGTTTATAATTCCAAGATAACATATTTTACCTATTGATGATAATACAATATCGGCACAGCTGAAATCATGACCAGTTCCTTCTAACTCGATACTTTCGCCTTGAAGAGGAGGAAACTGTGATAGCCTCTCATCATTTCCACAAGGAACACCGAATACTTTACTTCCAAAGGCCTAAATTAAACAATTTGTTGTATAATTCCATATAATTTTATCCTTCGAAATCTTTTAACTTTTGAATAAGGGATTGAACTGACCTTCTTGTAAACTTCTTCCGCATCATCAAGTAGACTCATAGTGACTGGCAAGGAACTATTGGAAAATAATGTGTATCTTATTGGTTTGAAACCCTCCAGAAAATCCAATCTAGCTAATCCTCCAATGAACAAGCTCATATTTGGCTTGATGAAGAAAGATCTGGGCTGAATCAGGTCTTTGGGAAGCGACTGAACTAATTCAGGTAGCGTCAGTAAGTCTAGAATCTACACAATTTGTATTCACAGTTAGACTTACAGAAATAATACTTGTTACAGATTATAATATTTGGTGTGTCCAAAATTTATATACCTGATTATTGTTAACTGCACCCGGCGTGTCATAAACCCAAAAGCCTCTAAACGCCGGATCATTGGGATCCCACTGCCCTGGTCGATGTGACTGAGGCGGTGTTTTGCTTCGTGAATTTACATGAAAAATATCTTTCACTGTAACCGCAGAATCAATAGCATCTTGCTTCTGTTGACTAATGAACGTCTTTCCTACATGTCCTTTCAGAATAGAATGCTCTAAATTTCCTGTGATTTTCAGTTGAATTTCTCTCTCCTTTTCCTCATTCATCAGCACTGGCCTTTCAGCGTTAAGTCGTCTTTGGCGAAGAAAATTTCTCCAACCGTTGGGCATACTCATAGGAAACTATACATAAAATTAGAAAACTTTTAGTGTCATGCACACGACTTGTTGCCTTGTAATACCATAATTTCGTTGATATTACATTTATAAATAAGTATATACCTTCAGTAAATTTAATGTAGTTCCAGGCCACTGAGATATTGTAGCCTTTTGTACCAAATCACTGGCTTGAGGTTTGCACAAATCAGACTGCAAGAAAGTGTTGAACAAGGACGACTTCCCCACGTTTGTACATCCCATTATGAAGATGTCACCTGTCCAATTGAAACAATTTGCATACAAGTAACGATTATAAGACATGGAAACAATAGATTACCAAAACAGAATGAACTTTATACCTTTGCCTTTAATCAGATTGAAAATTGCAGTGATAAGATTTTCCACTCCATATCCAGTCTTGGCACTGACTAATGCAGTGTGAATGATATTAGCTTCTAGCATGCCTACATCAACGGCACATTTGATTAAACTGTCTTCCACACGCCTTAAATAATCTGGAGAATCCTGGGGGAGTAAATCCACCTTATTTCCAACAAGAAATATTGGTCGACGACTCCCTGAAAAGGAAAATAAAAATATTAGGACAAAATTAGAAATAACCTGAATTAATATTCCAAAAACAACTAAATTGTTTATACTTTTGAGTAAATATGTATGTACCTATTATATCCAAAATTCCGGGCCAAATGCTACACGGAAAATCAGTCACGTCAACAATCAAGAGAACCATAGCAAACTGTTCCCGAATCTTTGCAACAATTTTGGGATAATCCTCAGAACTGACATTAACATTTAAAGTGGCTTGATGAGCTTCTAAAACACTGCACCGGTAACAAACATCTGCCATCAGATCTGCCTTCTTAGCACGCTTGAATTTCTCACTGGACATATACCTATCAAACGAAATAAAACAAACATTAATCAAAAACAAAAGTTATTTTTAGTCCTAATAGAAACTATGCGAATGATTAGCTATTATTATAGCTTACCCAGGAATGGATTGATCTTGACAATGTAATAAGGCCCCACATCCCCCACATGGAATACTACTTGGTGGCACATTAGGATCCGGCTTTCCTGGATCTGCTATAAACGTCTCAGTCGCCTGATCAAATAAATCCTCTACGGACTCGTTGAGCACTGATTCTGGATCAATGTCCCCTTTCCTCAGTCTATCAGCCATACTTTCTAATTTCACAGGATTTGGAGCTTCATTCACAGTTTGATTGTTAATGACATCACTTGACTTAAATTCAGAACCCTCCACAAACTCTGTTTTTTGAGAGAACTTATAAGGAAACTGAACAATCGACGACGTATTGTCTTCATTATCTTCCTGCTGCTGACTAGCATTTTTAATTTGATTGTCTTCTTCTTGAACAACTTGGTTATCATTTAACAAGTATTTTAATGACACTGGAGGCATTATCATTGACTTCCCCACCAACTCTTGCTTTTGCATTTCTCTCGTTTCAAAACGTTCTTTAAGTCTGTCCTTGTATCCCTTTGGGGGCATGAACTTTTCCAAGTATGAACTGTACACAAGCTTATCCATCCAAGATGATGAACTGCCACTTATCTCATATTTTGAAACATGTTGATACTCATTGTTATCATTAGAAATCTCTGTTTCATCACTGTTTAAGTCTTCATTTTTACGGTCATGATTATGAGCTGACTGACTACTGCTCCTACCACTAATGTATCTGCAGTTATTACAAGAAAATATAAATTGTGAAGACTGTTGCACTGAACTAACACTAAATAAGCGGCGTTGCCGCAAAAGTTTATACATTTTGTAGCTTAGTAAAGTAAACACTTGTGTTCTCCTAGAAAAGTTTCAAAAAGTTAATGTTACTGATACACATTCACCGGTTAACTTTAAATTGTTTTTAGTTATAAGTCAGAAACCACACTAAGCACATGTACTACACATAAAAATGTCTTATAGATTTACATCATATTCTCTGCTCAGGTGCTCACGTTATCCCGCCAAGAAATTCAACTTCTCTGGAGAACACCGCTACACCCATAGAGACCACAAATGGACAAAGTTTTCCGCATTTGACAAGCTACTTTAACAGAATCACTACACTGTAATCATTAGTCTATCTTAGTCGTTGATCTCGACAATTTGCAACATATCTTCCGGTCGAATAGGAGTCTCGATTACAGGAGCTCTTTCAATTTTTCTCCTCTTGGGTTCTTGCGGTCTTTCTACTTCTTGGACAAAAACGATATCGTCTTTAAGAGCTTCTGGGTGTTCTCCTGCTCCTGCTGCTTGATCATTCACAAATGTCCATCCGAAATCAGGGTAGATTTCTATCAAGTCCCCACCCTCGACAGGACTTGTCTCCAGTACTCGTTTGAAATACGTATCTATCATTATACTATCCGGAGTAGTTACTTTAGCGCATACAGGGCAGGCCAAGTTTTTCTTCATGTTCTCGGCAACTGTTAAAAATATTTCGGCATCAAAACACTGAAGGTGTTCACAATGTTTTCCTCGAGCTGGAATATTCATTCGAACTTTTCCGAGGGGGCATATGAGTGAAAATCGGGTCGACGATCTAGGCCCATCCTCCTGACAAGTGTCATCACCTTCAAAATATTTTTGAATCAAATTGACTGTGTATTCTTTGGGGAGTTCTGATTTGGTTTGCTGAAGTAATCTTAGGCGTTGGGCGACATTCTCCGATGTCGAGTTATGTCTTGGCTCTATTTGGCGAGGGGGCTCAACTGGCCTAACTGTATAATCGTAACGTCTAAAAAACAGGTTTGAATTAATTTTAATGGTCAATGAAATATAAAAAAGAAACATTTTAATATAACACTTACAATACAGCATGGTAAAATATGGCTAAATAATGGTTAAATTGCTCATTTTTTTCTTCTTGGCGAATTAGTTCCTTAGTCCTGGATCTTAGCTCTTCTTCATTTCCGATTGTGGATTTGTTATACTTATTCAATAAGTGTTTTAAATGTATGATTTCACAACGTTTGAGTATGATCTGAAAAAGGTTCAAATAAAAATTTGATGCACAAATAACTAATCAATTAAAAAATTACGGTTAATCAATTCTTTTAGCTACCTCATTTCTTTCTATCATTGACATCTCCATGTTCAGGCGATCTCATCAAGTACTAACTGGAATTGTACAGCAAACAAAATTCAAAAAATTATTTTACAATTAGTTAACTTGTCGTTCTAAAAAACACAACATAACTGGCGTACAGAGTGCTACTGCTACATGCAAAAGCATTATAATATTTACATTTTTTACGTATTAATGAATATCAAGCGATGTAGTTAACATTACGCATTGGGTTTCCAAGCAGTAGTTAAGGTCAATAATTATAGAGAACATCTATCAACACTGTATCTATCCTTTCTACATTTTATAACTTGACATTATAACCTTTGCCTAACATACTTGTCATTAAAAAACTACTAATTAACTGACTTTCTCTAAAAACAAGTGTCGTTCTGTTCTAATCTCACTGCTGACTTATTAGTACCTTGGTAGCCTTAAAAATAGGGCGACAATAATATCAAAACGTTAACCCTCTTATCAGCTGTCATCTTATCAACGTACATACAACGCACAAAAAAAAAAAAAGATTTTCAAAAATTCAACCTTGAAACCCAAAACTAATTAACGTAGCTGTAGTACCTAAAAAAATGTGTTATAAAACAAAGAGAGAATAATAAAATTAATTTTCCGCTGACAATTGCAAAACCTTTCTTTTGTTTACATTTTATATTCACAAAATAAATCATCATTGTCATTCTTTACTGAATACAATGCAATACGAAAGATATAAAAAAAATTAGCCAACATCGCAAATCCCAACCCAACTTCCCGGCCCGGTGTAGCTTACCAGTTCATCTCACAGTTGACGTGTGACGTGTATGTACAATACAAAGCTACAAAGCTAAAACGGAACAAGAAGAAGACAGAGAACTTTGCTTTTCTACGAATTGCAACACAAACCCATTGTATTCTCTCCTACAGCCTTGATCATCATTTTTTACCGTAAATAAAACAATAGCTTATTTCAACACAACTTTCACTCAATATTTGGCCTTCATTCAAAAAAAATTATATATCTACGACTAATTACATTAAATACTTTATGAGTGAATCTGCGTCGTAAAAAAATAATCCAAAATTGGACTAAACTTGAAACTCTATTTAAAACATATATTAATTTTTACTGTTACAGTTAACTGATTTCAGGTGGTGGTGACAATGGAAGGTGGAGCAAGTCAGCAGCCTCCTCCTATGTATTGGGTGGCGGTGGTGGATGTTGTGGATGATAGCGAACGATCCAGCTCATCTGATAACGAGGAAATGCCGGCTCAACCCCCGTCCTCGCACTTGTGCAACTATTATCGATGGTGTCAACGGCCACAGAAGAAGGTGGACATTGTCGTGTCTTCGGCAGACTCGACAAGTGATTTTGGCGGATCCACTTCTCAGCAGACTCTGGAGCCAGCAGCTGTGGCTGTGGCTCATCATTCTAATGCTACTGCGACGGTCAGTGTTCCTCCTCCTCGGAGGGATGATGAAGGACCTGCGGGTAATTTGCTAAAAAAAAGTTTGATGTCCATTTTAATTTGTGTTTTTGAAGGTTAACTTTGTACCGTAATTAAAATATGTTTTTTAATGACAGATTCTACTGTAAGGGCTGATGGCGATGATGATCATGTGATTGAGATTTCATCGGATTCGGATGATGATATAAATGCGGATGGTAAGTCAAAAATGTGGAAAAGGTTCAATGACTTAGTATTTGCTTGTGCCTTTCTCTTTGGATTGGAGGATATGGGTTAATGTATTATTTGTTTTACCTTTCAGAGGATGATGCGATTATGGATTTATCCAGTGATGATGATGACGATGATGAGGAGGAGGACGATGACGTAAGCTCAATTGATTACAGCAACATTTCAACCCCGGACTCTTCCTCTTCAGATTCTACTAAATCGCCATCTTATTATGCGTTAACGTCATCTGGTACTTTGCGTAACATTTTTTTGCAATGCTTTTCTAATTGAATTTAACTGGTAAACTGGTGGAATTTTACATGCTTATTTTCAATTTTTATTTTAGACACGGATGAGGATGATAGCGTTCTTCTGGTGGATAATGACAACAACAGCAACAGCAGCAACTGATTTTCAAACGGTTTACTGGAAAATTTGAGTTTTGATTTGATGAATGAAATGATGATACATGTCATCGTAAAATAAATTATTTTGTATTATCATGATGTAAATTAGATTGTAAAGTTAAAGAAGGTGGTAAATCGGAGCATAATTCAGATTAGTCTTTTGAAAAAAATTGCGATTATCATTTTTATTTACAAAATTGTTCGAAATTCACGAGGTTTTTTGGTTTTTTTTTTGACAATTTTACGATTTGAAATTGAAGGTCAGTCATTGCAAAATTATATTCAAGATTATTATTATTACACAGTTAGCGAAAAAATTGAATGTTAAGCAATAGGTTAAATCATAACATTTTAAATTCATGCACAGTTTAATTTGATATTTGGTGTAGTTTTTATAAAAATCCTGATTGGTGATTGAAAAATTGTCTGATTGGTAATTGAAAAATTGCCTGATTGGTAATTGAAAAATTGTCTGATTGATAACATCCAATTGTATTTTTTATAACATTTTGCGAATTGAAAAGTTTTTCATTACTACGCGCGTACATAATATGTACATTTTATATTTTACACAAATCTATTTGTATACAAATTATTTCCAAAAAAGCATAAAGCTTATAGTAAAAAAGCGTTACTGGGTCTAGGTCAGTTAATTTCTCTTTTTGAGCAGAAAAAAAAAGAAAATTCGGTTTGATAAGTATAGTTACAAAAATGTTTTTTACAAATTATATCATACGCCAAATTTTTGTACGGTCACAGGTTTAATTGGGATTTTGTTTGGTTTTCTGATAAATTGTTAATTTGTAATGAGTTAAATGAAAGAAAAATGTAAGAACATCTATACAATATTTAACATTACAATTGTACAATTTGAGTATCGTTTTTACTTATCTGAATAAACGTATTGGAACCCTTTTTATACAAAAAAAAGGTTTCTCTGAGTCTTGCGTTCAAACTGGGGTGACTTGATTCATCAAAGCTGAAGATGATGATGATGGTGTTGATGGAGCTGCTTCAGATGTCTCCTGTTTCTGTTGGGCGTTCCTAAATGCATGGGTTTTCACATGAGCATCTCGTGATCCTTAAAAGCGATAAAAAATATTCATAATTAATTCAATAATTGAAAGTAATCATTTATCTATATCATTCATTCATCCCAAAGTGATTATCTTACTTTTTTGCCCAAACTGCTTCTCACAAAATCTACAGTCAAAGAGGACATCTGCATTTCTTGCCCTATCCTCCCGACCATGCTCCATAATCATGTGCTTATACCAGTAGTACTTGTTGTCCAGCAGAGTATCACATTTTTGACAACGGTACTTGCGCTCCTTCTTGTTTTCATCTTCTTTCACTGACGATCCTATTCCACTAGTATCCTCCTCCACCGCTCCCCCTGACGCTGCTGATGATGCTGATTCATTCAACAATCCTTTGCTTTCCTCATCCGTGGCATTAGAAATGTTGAAAGCAGAGGAAGACGCTGATGATGAGCTTGATGTGGAGGACGACAATGAAGAAATTCTGGACAAGTCGTTAATGTCGTTGTTTATTTCATTCGATAAATCTGCCAAAGCTGCCAAGCGACTTGATAAGGATGAGCATCCCATCTTCATGTTATTCGACAAGGACATGCTGCTGCTGCTGTTGGTGCTTGTGCCGCCGCCAAAGGTCGATGATCGGGTGGTGGTGAGGTTGTGATGGAACTTTGATGCGAATGTGTATGGTTTTCCGTTCATAAGCGTCCACATAGACCTGCCGTCACTTGGTCGGGTGATTAGGGACCAGTTTGTGATGATGTCTGCTTGGCCTTGGATGGTCTTCACGATATTTTTGCGATTTTCCCTTTCTACCATAGTCGGCAGGTCTGTTATAAATTAACAATAAATAAAATAAAATTCAGATTAGTAAAAGGCTTGCTAAAAAATAAATATAAGTGCGAGCACATAATTAATTATGACAATTTTATACAAAGTTATTAACTTACTCAACGGAATAATATTCAACGCCTCCTCCTCCTCTTCTTCTTCCTCTTCTTCTTCTTCTTCACTTTCAAAATATTCTGATAACTCTGAAGATGACGATGAAGACGAAGAGGAATTGGTTATATTGCTGAAACTCGTTCTTTCACTTCTGCTTGAGCTGGAACATGTTTTGAAGTCGTCATCATCTTCTTCTTCTTCTTGGTCCAGAATAGGCGAAAGTCGAGTTTCCTCCGTGGTGGTTGTGGTGGTGGGATCCATGACTTGGTACATTATTTTTTTAACAATGGCAAAAAACAATAAAATTCAAATAATTTTTTGTCTTGTTCGATATTTGTCACAGATTTGAGCAGACGTCAGGATGAGATCTTGATGACGACTAAGAAAAGTGGGATGAAATTGGGATCTATTGTGTGGCAATAGTGAAGCTTCTCGCTTCCCTGAAAAAAGTAGCCAATTATTCAAATTATTTCATTCCCATATATTATTCATTATTACACAAAATACATATACAAGCGTTCCTAGATTATCTCAAGGAATACAAGGTTGTGATCTATAGGTATGTACGTACGGTAAAAATGCAGTCATTTTATAGGCAAACTGATACCTGAAGAAGAAGAGACTGTATCTATCTGTGTGACTGACAAACAACGATAATAGGAGAGTTCATATTTAATTTTTTAACTTGAAATGGACCATGAACAAAGTACAATTTATAGTCCATATCATCACTCATCATATTAAAGTTCATGGCATCAACAGACAACGGACAAACACGACACTGAATTTGCATTTCCATGCTTTTCAGGATTTGTCACAAAACAACAAAACTACATGTCTGTATACTATACAAGCAAGTGTACAGTACTCAGAACGTGTTTACTAATTGGTTTGCTTGCCGTTGACCCGTCATGGCCTATTTTCAAAAATTTCTTTGTGTCTTTATTTGCATGATAAGAGCACATAACGGTTTTACAAAGAAATGCAGCATTAGTATTAGTTGATGACGTGAAGACATAAAAGCTTATTTCCTCTTGAATTATAACTTCCATTTACTTTATTGTGCAATTATTAACTTTCCATGTAATTAAATTTGTACGCATTTATTATTTAAAATGAACCATATTCATTATTTTTATCATCAAAAAAATACATAGTTTGAATTGAAGTGCATTCAACTTTTCGCATTGAGTGAAATTACTTTCTCATTATCACACCGAGAGTGAGTCGAGTCACACATTGTCAGCGAAGAATATGACGTCTTCTTATCTCCCTCTTTAATTACATCTACATTTTTACAATTAAGATCGGGAATGAATAAAAATTTCACCAACGAAAATTTTCATAAATATATACCCATGCATATACTTTGTACGCATTAGCATTAATCCATATATTAAAACTTATGTCAAGTTGTAAGCGTTCATGGTTATGTACGTACATGTTAAAAAATCATGAAGCTATTGTTGTACATTTCAAACTCCGAATGAATGAGTTCCCTAATGAATTTCACAGTATTATCTTATCATTATCATGCTGCTGCTCCATTTTTACAGGATGCTCTCTTAAAATATAAAATGAATAAGGATTTTTACACTAAAAACCGAACAAGAGTAATGTAGTCAAAAAACTTCGAGTGCATGCATTGCATATCATACCCTGGAAAAGCCTCCGTGAAATTCATTTTGTCATGCTAATTATCTTTTGTGTCATTTTGTGGCCGTTACATCCACTTTGTCCAAAATGATACATTATAAGGACTACAAAAAATATTTAAATAAAATTACAGGAAAATACACAAGTGACATATTAAATTAAGTTTCCATAAGCAATAAGCAATGCTCCATGTCATGTCATGATTATCTTCTAAGGTTGCATGACCAGTAAAAAGCATTGACTAGACAAAAGTCCAGTCAATGGACGTCCCTTCCTCACAAATTGGAATTTGAACGAACGGAGAGGTTTGTATGACAAACCAAACCACTAACCATACCATTCTTATTTCCACCCATTCACCAGAATCTCACTGATATTGTATCCATCATTCTCTACTCTACAATTATATTATTTTTCAGCATCTTACAAATTACAAAAATGTAAAGTTGTACAATTCGACCCCATATCCACTTATAGTTTGTAGTACTCACTCCTTTCTAATTCATTTTCCAGAAATTATATTGATATTGAATGCTTTTGACTTGTTACGCGTAACGTAGCTTGTAGGTCGTTCTCCTTTTTTCAATTTATGCATCTTTAAGTACTAGCATGGCATCCAATTATCTACGGAACAGTTATTAATCACGTCACATTTCATTAATATGGTACATGACTTCCATTCAAGTATTTTTAATGGAATATTTCTATATGCTTTTTTAATAATCTTTTTTTTATTGTCTGAGAAATTGGATAATAGTATTTCTGATGAAATATGTCACGTCAGCGAAGATTTTATTTTAAAAAGGTTCAAATATGAATGAAAAGAGTGTGCTATGCTTGATGCTCCATGTGTCCGATTTTCCATGCTGCATGAGAAAAAAAATGCCTTATGTAGACAATTACACGTTTGTCAACTTGTAGCATAGATCATAAAGTTTTTTATGATTAGCTGCTTTAGATGGGATGATCGGAGTGTGCACAGTGCACAGTTTTTTCCCGTTTTACACCTGCCCATTCACAGAGCACGCAGCACTAAAAAATGAACGGAAGAATCCCATTCAAAGTGGAAAGGCATAAATATACACATACTAACTACACACTATAGTTTAATTAAGCATTTCACATGCCTAAAACTACAAATATATGTACACATTTCATTTATTACTGCATTTCAATTCAATTATGAATATTGGTTCATAATGTGATGTGATTCCTTTGCAATCACTTATCAGAATCAAGACTTAGAACTCATGGGGTATCGTAAAGCTAGTTTCTTTACAGTTCACACAGTTATGACAAAATAGTTTTGATATGTAATAGGCAATAAATGATTTTATATTTCGATGTACGTGATACTTGATGGATTCTATTAATTAAGCACATAATCATCGCCCAATTTTAAATCGTTTAATGAACCCAAAAAGTACAATTTAAATCTGGAGATTTAGTTCATAGAACTTCATATTTCATGCACGGATTAATCGTAAATGCTATTGGAAACCATTGTAAAATACTGTACACATGATTTTTATGCACTATCCCCAAACTCTATAAATCTCCAATTACCTGTGTATTAAAATTTATATTTTGAAACGTTATGATCGTTGAGAAACCAATTACTTAAATATTTATCTTTTCATCCCAAATTAAACCCTCTAACTACATTTCCGGTGAACCGAAGATCCGTGAAAGAAAGCAGTTATAAAATTAATTTTACTTTGCAGTCACGTGCATAAGAATGTCAACTTTGCAGAGTAGTACAGTTCAAAGTACTACATCAATGAAAGTAGGGTTGAAATTCAAATTCATTGGATAACATGTTATATATAACGTCACGGTTGTAAATTTAATCATGCATCAAAATGTTCACTAAAAGTGAACAAAGCATACAAAGATGGAAAGCACTTTTCTTGGAAGTACACTTCAAATCATGGTACCGATTATCGATCACGAATGCATTGGCCGTGCTCGAAACAACGGCCCCACACAAAAAAAAATCGGCTACGGAGGGGCTATCAAAATGAATTGCATAATATATCAGCATGCTATATGATTTTTGAAATGATATTCTTGGAAGACCAGTTGAAAAATCAGTTCAGTTGATTCCGAGCTATGAAACCGTCAACTTGAAATAATTCAAGCATTCAAATATAGACCCAATAGACTTCACTGATTTATAGTGTTTTTTTTTTGAAAAAAGCTTAAGTAGACAAAAATAAAAAAATGTTGTCTCCCAATCCTCATTGGAAACTTTACTCATTAATTTTAGTTGCGTCAAGTATTGTCTTTCACCAAACATCCTACGCCATTCCCAGTGGAACCCCCGCAGTTAGAGAAATTACGAAACGAGAAGCACCTGAAATGGTTTTGAACATTTCTGCCATTTCACCACGCATTATTGCAACAGAGAGAAAGCAACGGTTTTGTTTGAGTAGGCTACGAGACGCTTTGATAACAGTTTGTGGTGGGAATGGCAGAGTGCCCCAATTTTTCAACCCTAGTCAAAATCAAAGTCCAGTCATCCACAGAAGCATGGGAACAGTGACAGAGGGTGAGTGAAGCAATTTAGTAGATTTAATATAAAAACAATCAATTTTTTTTAATTGAAAAATTTGTATTATAATTTTGAATTATAGGAGCCGTGAAAAATTTCAAGAACGATATTCCAACAATGGCCCAACAGCAACCACGACGTGCACTACGGAGGAGATCGAGAAGAAACATTGTTCGAGAATGCTGCGATAAGCCATGTAGCTATTCTCATTTGCTGAAGTATTGTTCACCATCGGCAAGGTTGAATAGCTATCAGAGTCCCGACTCGGTATCGGAGAATCAGCAAGTAAGCATGACAAACAAACTTCTTTTTTAAATTATTCTTTGCTTCACTTCTTTCCTTTTTTTGTTGAATTACTAGTTATGCTTTTATTAACTTTTTTTGTGGTGTCAGTAAAAATAATTAAGTAGAATTTTAATCAAAGTAAAATTGGATATTTTTCTGTGCTACTTTATTGTCGCTGTCATTAGGGCTACAATGTGTCGCCTCAACAACAATGTGTGTCAGTTGCTGACTTGCAAAACTTTTACCTAAAATTCCTCCGAAAACAGTGGAAAAAGGTTAAAATTACTTTAAAATTTCTCTTATGTACTATTAATCTAAACAAAATATAACATAGGTAGTCTATCATGCATTGCAACTAACAAAGAAACGCATAATTGTATTTTGACCCAGAGTGACCAACAAGCTCATATAGAGGAGCATGAATCAGAACTTCCAGTGAACTGGAATGATGCTTTCTCTGACACCTTCCCCAAAAACATGAGAAGACAATGGAAGGAGGTATATTGCATAATAAAAAATTGCATAATATACATACAAGCTTTAATTGTGGCGGTTAATGTTGGGAAAGTCAAGCATATTTCATACCTCAAGACGAATTAATATGGAAAATTAATTTAACAATGTGAACGGCTCATAATAATAAATTATCTTTCTCAAAGCCTCCTCCCACCGACCCAACTCCAGAGCAGGAGACACGAGACGCCAACGAAATCGATGAAAATGAAGACATGGAGAGCACATCGTCACGCGTGGATCAGTCAGGGAATCTATACACTTTGCCACCAGTCACCAGGGTAATGAACATCCCTTTCGGTTTAAATGACTACTTGTATTAGTGAAACTTTTCTTTGTAGTCATATATATTGTCCATATCTGTAAAAAAATGTTGATGTAGTTAATAGCTATTGTAATTAAACTCTTTGTAAATACATGAATGTAAATAAATGAATTGTGGAAAACGTCTAAATAAAAATATTAGAGAGGCTTTTATTCAAATGATATATATCTCCAGAACAAAAATAGAAAATACTGCTTTTTAATTAGTACATTGTATTCATTTTTGTATTTTTTGTTATTTTGGGAGACAAGTGTAAATGTCGAATTTTTACAAAGCATGAACATATTTAAAGCTATATGTATGTTATCGCAGATCGCAGTTATGGCAACGGTGAAGTTGAGTCGTTTCACAAGCCAATATCTTAGATACTTAGATGGGGTGAAATGATACAGCCCTTTTCATTCATTCATGAAGTAATCAAAAGCTTGTACTACTTCAAGTGCGGAATTTCCTGTTTAATTCAGAATCACAAATTGAAGATTGGAATAGTTTTTGAAAAATAAAATGCACTGCATAAAATAAAATGTTGTCGAATTCAATGACCATGTTACATGGTAGATCATTAATGTAAGTTTCATACTGAGCTTGAGCTGGATGAGTGGCCGATGAACTCTAAGAACAATTTGTCAATGGTTCATGTTAGGAAGAGAGCTTTTGATAAAATAGGCATAATTTGTACTAAAAATCAACTTATGTTTCAACATATGTAGTAATTATAGTGTGCATACCGAGGAACTTATGGAGTTTTTTTCCATTTAGTATTATTATCTATGAAATGACTTTTAATTGGTTTTAGTATTGTAATTAGCGATCCAGTTTAATTTTTGGTTCGGAGATAGTATTTTATGTTTATTCAACCGTTCGTGTAATAAGAGTAAAACAAATAATTCATAAATGATGAAACATTTTGAGGAGTTTAGTTAAATGGAATAACAGTTGAAGAGCAGGCATTGAGGCCAATGTCACGGGAATTAGATCCAGATCCTTTATAAAAACTATACTTTAATATTATTCCAGAGTGCCTCGGTAGGAAAATTATAAGCTGTTTTTGTTAACAAATAAAAAATACATCAAAATCTTATCCCCAACCGACATTTGTTTTTCTACATTTTAAAGAGTTGATTAGTAAAATCAATAGCGTTTTTCCCTCAGAAATTGGAACAATGTCTGCTCTCCAACTTCATAATAGCAAATACAAATCATAACAAATCACAACATAAAAACTACTGTAACAGAAATAAATATATAACTGCATCAACGTTTTCTACGTATTATTGTAACGGTGAAAAAACAGAACAAGGGTAAAAAAAGATTACTTGTAAATTATAATTAAAGCTTCTCTGTACAAAAAGACCTAATCGATAACAAAACGAAACACAGTTTACACAAGTAAATATGATAGATTGAGTTCACTTTTCCGGGTCCAAAACTTGGTAATTACATCAAAAATCAAAGAAAGCTCTCAATCACGGAGCTTCTATTTACTAATTCACAACCTATGATCTGATCCCCCAGGGGTAAATTTCTAAATTATGGATTTTTGCACCAACATTGATAGTTCATTAATGCACCAAATATGCCACCGATAGTGTCGCTTTTCTTCGTATTTTTTACCAGAAGGGTAAATCAAAGTGACAACATGAAGGTTCCAAATAAGCGTTTTGTCACAACTTACTTGTTTAAACTAAATAATACCACTAAAAGATAGATACGAAGGTGAACACAAATAATGATTTGTTTTTTAACTGTGCTGAACCAAGTAATCGATTGGGTCTCGGATAAAAGTGAATCCGACCAAATAACAATAATAACAAAGGATGCACATATCCTATAATACCTATATATACATAACAGGAACTGCAAAAATGGACATCTGCATAGTATGGTACTTGAGATTAAACAAGATTGATTGTTTTTACCACCAAACGCTACACTGCAATGCAGCATATTGGTTTTGACTAGTAATATTAATTAATAATTAACAAGGTGCAGCAACTCAAGGTAAGTATGCATCTAGACTAACCTAACTATTTTACCTGATTACCTACGATCACTACTGCGATAAAATATCGGATTATACTTTCGTATTTATAATCGTTCAAAATAACTGCTTAAATAACATTATATTCTATCAAATTGCGAACATTCCTGTATCCATATCCCTACTCCACTTTTCTCTATTCGTTTAAATAGGTGGGATATCATCTCGAGTTTAGTTTTTTTAGCTGCGATCGTTCGTTACATCTACAAATACATTCCGTAATATTTTTGTTTAAAATAGACAACGAAAGTAAACGAAAAGAAAATCAATTCAGACATTAATATAATCTCACTCAGTTAAATTCTGTATGTATGTACGTTTAAAATTCAGTTAAAATTACTGCATCTGCACTGCATCAGTCTCCTATTTAGTAACAGCAAATACTTCTAATACTTTTGATAGCAACTATGTAAATATAGCCACTTAATTTGCGCTCTATCATTTTAACACAACCGCATAAAGGTGACAAGGAACTTCTAAAATTGATAAATATTATACATATTGTACATATATAATATATAGTTTTTAGGACTTGTTACTATATGTATTCTAGATAATTTTAAAGCCAATTTAATCATCCCCATCCCTGTAAACCTCTTCCACAATGTGTTCCCAATCCAGCCAAAAATCATTAGTTCCTTGCCCTTGCCCACTCACAAAGTTTGACGACTCTGATGACAACTCATCCAAGTTGATACTCGTTCCATCAACCGTTTTGAAAAACTCACTCAATGCATTTAAATCTGTGATTTTCTTGTCATCTGTATTTAACAGCGCTTCATAATCTTCCGCGGATAATGCTTTTGTGGACACACTTTCCAATGCCGTTTGACTTGCTGTTGATGAGACGCTAACGTACGATTCCTTCTCTGTTCCAGAGAGCTCGTCATCAAATAAGCCTCTTATTCCTAAACACTCATTGTCCATCGGGCAATCAAACATATCTGGATCTGTTTGTGTTGCGGAGTCAATGGCTTCCAAAAATGAGATGAATTCTGAGAACAAACTAGGCCCACTGTCAACCTTAATTGTTGACGTTGGTGTTGCCAGATTAGTGGTGGTAGTGCACATGGCATTATCATTTTTGTTAAAGGTACAATTTTCTTGGCTCACAGCAGCTTCCATTAAATCTTCATCTTCCAGTTTAAGTTTTCCAGGTTCTTCAGTTAAACTTGCAGTGGAGGTTGTTGTAACATTGGAAGTTTCTGAGATTTTGATTGTAGCAAACTCATCATTAAAATGGGAAGAAGAGTCAGTGGCGACAGGCATTAGTAATGATAAGGATGATGGCAAATCAACAGTATCGCCACTGCAACTATCTGACGTTTGTGTTTGGGAGTCTGAAGTGATCACCGTTTTCCAGTCAACATTTGTGTTAGTTGCATTATGTTTCTGATCCAATCCAGTAGCCCGAAACTTGACAATATTTGTTTGAGTGTCAGTACTCTTCCGTTTCTTGTGAGTGAATGAAGGAGTTGTGGAAGTGACAAGAGCTTCGACAGGATCCGATTTTTGCAAAAATGCGGTACAAACTGTTTGACAACCGTAGTCAACTTTTACCCCAGCCTGTTGACAAAATGTATGAATACTGTTGAACACTGGGTTAGTACTTGCTTTAGGTAAAAGTGCAGGTAACTTTCGAGCTGTTTTTGCAGATTTTCGCCCACCCCCAGATGTAGGAACAGGTTGTGCAGCAGGTGGCGGAGGGGTGGATTTTAGAGATTGCATTTCTTGCTTCACAGAACTGCAATTTAAAGTAAATACGCATAAATATTATTAAGAACACAACTAAAATAAATGAAAAATTGCAAATGGGTGATACATTATAAGAATAACTTACTTTCGTTTATCTTTGTATTTATTGTAATCGTAAGTGTGTGCTTTTCGTCGACAGTGCGTTTGCAACGCCTCCAATGTGCTATAGGACAAATCGCAAGTGGAACAAGAGTACTTTTCCCCACACATCAATTTGTGAGTCTCCAATACTTTATGGGTGGAAAATGTCCGTTGACACAAACCGCACACAAATAGTCTTGGAGCATGAACCTTCTGGTAGTGCTGTTTTAAAAGAAAACAATAGAAAAACGATGGTGTGAATATGGAATGTGAATTGGATAACTTAAAGGAATAAGATAGATAAGTGCATTTGATAAAATACCTGTTTCACATTTTTGTATGCTTTAAACGATTTTTCTGCCGTTCCGACGTAATACTGACATTTTTTATCTTGGCAATAATAAAACAATGGACACGGAAGTGTTCCGTCGACCGCACCGCTGCCATTATTCCCTGCTACTTGAGATTCCTTATCAGATAAACCCAGATGTTTCTTGATATGACTGTCCATCGATTTATTTCTGGATAACCTTTCACGGCATGATGATACTGGACAGTATAAATCAGTCTCATTGTCTGCCAAAAGAGATGGAGGTAGGCAAACTCGTATCTCTTTCCATGATGCTCTGTCTGCAAAAGCATTAGACAAACGGAAAATATTACAGTTTAGTTCCAAAATAACTCAACATGGGATTTGCAGTAGGTTCAAAAACTGTGTACACATACCTCCAAAAGTGGGAACTTCCAGAGCAATAGGCTGTAGGCCAAAAGGAATGACAAGCCCACTATAGAATGCGATCCAGCCTAATGGTAACTGTTCTACGGCAGGTTGCTGCTCTCTAATAAGTCCATTAGTGGAATCTTGAAGACTACGGGAAGCTTCAATTGAGTTGGAACAATTTGCAACGTCGATCAGCCCATTTTGCAAAAATTCTGTGGGCTGACCACAGTTGCTACTCAGGTCACCATGGCCGATATTGTAAACGTTGATTATCAGACTAACATTTTCAATGAGAACTGGAGGCTCCTTTCTAAATATCACAATGTAAACAAACAAAACATCAAACGTATTTTTTGATCATATGACAGTTAGTTAGTTTCTTTCATTCTTTCATGTTCAATTACCTTACTACTTCAGCCATAGCTTCGAAATCTCATAGTTGAAGACATTTATTGGTATGACTAAACCCTTCTGGATGCGACAGCATATTAGCCGTCGCCAAATGCGGTTTATCGCATGTGTATTTTTCC